>VMDR010010690.1:0-30202 GCA_007922815.1 Macrotus californicus | reverse complement strand
TTCTCTCCTGATCGGAGGGGGTAGATCTGGCTGAGGAAGAGGTTCATGTACACAGGAATTTCCTATGACGTTACTGAGATTTCAGGGAGTACAGATGGACATGGCCAAGTACCTTGAGTAAGGACTTTAAAACGTTAACTACTTTGAATAAATAATAAATTTGTTATATTTTAAATTACTATTTTTAATTAGCATTAACTTAATTCAAGGTTTATGATATGCTGGACCTAAATAGTTTTATTTTCTAAAATGTTTTCAATTTCCAAGTAGACAAAAGAGGTAACAAAGGCCAATACGGAATTATAGAATATTATGATTACATGAAGGATATACTCACAGGTTCAAGCATTTTAAAAATGGGTGTAACAGTATGTTGTGGATCTAGCTGGTTATAGGACCCAGAGTTGCAGCTGCATGTCCTTTAGTGCAGTATGTCACATGCCAGCAAGTTATAAGGGGAACAGGTAAGTGAATATAGATGAGAGCAGGGGTTCTCAAATGTTAGTGGCCTCAGAATTCCCTGGACAACTTGGTAGAACCCAGAGTGTGGGGCCTGCCCCCAGAGTTTCCAGTTCTGTAGGTCTGGGGTGGGGCCCAAGAATGTGCATTTCTGAGTCCTCAGCTCCCACTGCTGAACCACAATTTGAGGACCCCTGGGTCAAAGGTGATCATTGTTGCAGTTCTAAAGAGAAAAAAATACATACATGACTTGTGATAAATTTGACATTATGTAACTGGGCATTCCTGACCTAGAAATCTAAAACCTGGAACCCGTAGACATCCAACAAAGTCACACTGAAAACAAGAAAACTACAACCATTTACAACCAGAGGTGCCTTTAAAGACCCAGGTCTCCAGTCTGACTGCATTTTGCTTGGTAGCCTTGTGATCTTGAAACTGTCTGAGGTACATTTTCTTATTTGTAAAATAATACTTTGCCCTTTCTACCTCCTAGAGTTTCTGAGATAAAATTTCTAACAGTACTCTGTAAACTGTCTATCATTGTCATTTTAATTAGCTAGTCATTCCTGCCTGCATTCATCTGCTTCACCTACCATAACTAAACACCATAGCCTGAGTAGCTTAAATAACAGACATTTATTTCTCACAGTTCTGGAGACTGGAAAGTCCAAGGTCAAGACACTGCCCATCTTGAGGGTGTCTGGGGAGAGCCCTCTTCCTGGCTGGTAGATGGCTACCTTCTCCCTGATCTCTCACATGGCACAAAGAGAGAGCTCTGGTGTCTCCTAAAGGTGGGCATCCCAACCTTTCAGGCCTCATTTAACCTTTATCACCTCCTCACAGACCCTGATCCAAATATAGCCACATTTGGGCATTAGGGCTTTAACATGAATTTGAGGGAGGGGTACACACTCAGTCCACAACACCACCCCACAACCCCATCCTAACAAACAGAAACATGGGGACCTAGAAAGGTGACTCAAGATACCCTGAGTGTCCCTGGTCAGGTGCAGAGAGAGCCCGGACATCCAGTCCAACCCTCCGTCATTCCACAGAGCTTTTCTGTGTCCTAAAAAGCTGTTTTGCCTCATTGTTCTTAATTATATAAATAACAATCTGCTAGGGATTATTATAATGGACAATATCTATGAACCCTCACAGGGATAAATAACCTTTTCCACACACACTCTTAACTGTTTAGTTCCCTCTTGGCCCCTATAGCTTTGCCAAGAGAGAAATGGTCTTGATAGCAAATGCATACAAAATTGCACCTGAAAGGTTATTGCTGGCATCTATCTACTTGATTTCCCCTTCCCCGCCCAGCCTCCTTAGACAGGGCCTCTGCCAGGCATGAGAAGCGCCGTGGAGAGAAACAACACATCCTTTCCTTAGTCCAAAAGCTTTCTCAGCATGCCCTTTTAAATGTGCAGGAGATGCCTGTGCAGAAAGTAATGGAAACTAGAATTTCTTCAACCTTTCTCTGAAGAAAAAGAAGAGACAAACTAGAGCCATCCGCTCTCCTGTTTCCAATAGCAAGTAAGCATTTGAGTAGGGTGCAATTCTGTCCCAGTGGTCCTTATGGGGATAGATCCTAAAGAAGAAGGTACAGGTGAACAAGAAGTGAAAATAGAATAATAAAAAAACAAATGAGTGGGAACAGATACCAGCTTCCTTCTGGTACTAACAGAGAGTGTGATCATACACCCATCTAAGCAGCTGGCCTGAGCCTCAGACTCCTAAGTAGTAAAGGGGGTGGGGTATGTTTCACTGCCTCATTGTGCTCAGCACCAGCTGGCCAGCGCTTTCTTTGCCATGTCAGTGTGGTGACTCGATGTAAACATAATTCAGATGCCATTTACCTCTGAGGAGACACAGAAAGCACGAGTGTCATCTGACACCTGTCTCCTGGTACCATACACAATGCTTGCTCTGGATGTCTCCTTGGAACTCTGTACTTAGTCACCAAGAACAAAAACTCCTCTAAAGGTGCCTAAGAGACAGCCTGGAGGTTCTGAATCAGTATGCTCTGAGCAGTCACTGAGAAACAAAACATCTTGTACAGTTGTGGTTGTTGGATTACACTCACAGCAGACATAGGCTCAGTAGCCTCTCCTCAGGAAAGATTGATAGATGAAAAATGATTCAGTGAAAATAAGCCTTATGTGTTGGTGAGGGAGATGGAAGCTATTCCAATGTGCTGTCTATCTGAAATCAACACTGGAGTAAACAGACATCCGCTACTATAGTCCAATCAATGCCGTCTTGTGTGCAAAGCTATTTGTCATCAATAAATATTGTACAAAAGAGGGGAAAATGTTCTGCTAGGTTAAACTGAAAAATTAGTGGAATAAAACATGATTACCCTGTGTTTTATTTCTAAATAGTCTCTATTTGTGTCAAGTAATATAAAAATAACTCTGAGTAACTTAGTTTGGGGGAAGGGGGAATCACAGTATCTGACTTTACATTTCCCCCACTTCAATTTAGTGTAGTAATTCCTCTGAGCATCATTTGACTCTAGGAAAAACAGAAAGGGACGACCTAAAATCTTAATTTCAGACTGAGATCTGAAGGTAGAAGGCCAGGAAATGCAGAGGGTCACTCTGTATGGAATGATGCAGAGGCAGGCAAGGAAGAGCTGCATAGGAAGCCATTGTCCTAGCTTGTAGTCTCAGCTTTGCCACTTACTAAGTGAAAAATTTAGGTTCTCTGAGTGTCTTTCATAATCTATAAGATGAAATACTACCACCTGGCTTAGATGTCTGATGTAATGTTCATATAGGGATGGCCCTCTGCAGTGCCTGTGTCCAGCTTCACCTCCTTTGGTCAGAGCCAAGGCTAGATAGAGTTCGGGGCCACCGCTGTTTTATCTTCTGCTCTTCCCACCAGCCACTCAAGCTTCCTGAATGATGAGTTGGAAACAGTTGTTGCATCATAATGTTTCCACTTTGCTTGTTCCAACTGCTTTACTATTAAGCATTCTGCATGCCTTCTGCAGGATGCTGTCAAATACTCTAGTGCATGTTAGGGGATGCTGGCTTGTCTTTCACTGCACGTCTGTGACATTATGAATATAACAAGGATGTTTCAGAGTGATTAAGAGGCAGAGCCTTCACAGTCAAGAATCTGAATGAAAATAGGCTAAGGTCACAGAGTATCTGTATTACCTTAGAAAAATGAACCAACCTCTCTGAACCTCAGGACATTCTGCTATAAAATGGGGGAAATACTATGAACTTGATGAAGTAGTTGGGAGGATGAAATAAGTTCCTGTCTGTAAACACTGAGCAACATGCACGGTATGTAGTAAGAGCTTTATAAATGGCAGTACTGTGGTGGGTGTGTGGTGGCGGTACTCTTAGGTTTATTAGCTGTAGAATCCTCTTGGATTTTCTCAAGACTGAATTGTATTAATTCTAGACAGTAAAATCTATTCTGATACAAATGTCCCCTTGGTTTAACCACATACAGAAATGAGAGGGATCACTGTGTGCAAGGAAAATAGGAAGTGAGGGGACAGGGGCTGATGTCACAAGCTGTCCCCCCAGGGAAGGGGGACAGCACCTTCCAGCCCCCCGTAATTGCCATCTTGTTGGAAATGGGCTCAGGGTCACCACATAAACTGATTTTTCGAGAGAAACAATTACTCTGCTGCTTTTTAATGTTTATTATCAATTTTAACATTTTTAACAGTGTGTGGTTGAACAAAACAGCCTGGATCTGTATATGGCCCTGCAGCCAGTTTGAGACCAATTATACTCAGGAGTCTCTCAGATCAGAGCAGAGTAGGATGTTAACATGGCCTGGGTGGGCCTCTGCCCCCTTCTGTTTTTCTCCTGCTTTACACCCTCTCCCCAGGAGGCTGTAACCTCGTTGTTGATCTGATTAAAATAAGAGACATTCAGGTATCATTGTTAGGTGGCCTTAAGACCCTCCAGGAAGTTTAAGTACCTCAAAAGGGACCCGGTTGCCTATAATGTAAAAAATCCTCACTTGATAAGTTGAGTAGGGCAAATATTGATAGGCAGAAGGTATTGCTGATATTTTCACCTATTCAGGACTTTTGCCTCCTTCTGTTCTTGCTAATTGAGCAGCGCAGTGAGTAATCCAGGTACCAGCGTTATTGAGCGTGGACGCCCGAACAGGAATGCAACCCACAGGCTCAGTGAGTAACTGTGATCACCAAGAGAGACCTCCAGTTACCACCTCAGGTTCAACAAATACCTGAAATGCCGTTACATATCTTTATTTTAAGATCTTGTTCAGCCAATGTTCATTACATGTGACATAAAAGAAAAAACTGGATTTTCAAGCTGGAAAAATATATAGGTGTTCGGAAATCTTCCAATAGCTTGGGTGTTTTTCCTTTTTAATCCAATGGGGGAAAGTGCTGGCGGCATGTTTACTCCCTGAGAAAAGAAATGCAAAGTGGAAATGACATGAGCTGACAGGCTAGATGTAAAAAAACGATGTGATATATGGAAAGAATAGAGATGATAATACTTTAGAAAAAGTAGACTCAGCCATTTGGAGTGCAACTTGAAAAGAAGCCCATTCAACCTTTCACTGTGGAAGGTCTGTTGTGTTTTTCCTGGTGGGGTTTTTTTTGGAAGGGGTCATGTTTTTTATTTTTGTTTAAGGAAGGTTAATCTGATCAATGTGAGAAATGTACACATTACAGCTGAAAGGAACTTCAGAAGATGACCTAATCCAGAGGGGTTTTTAAAAATTGTTTATGCTGTTACAGTTGTCCCAATTTTCCCTGTTCGCCCCCTCTGCCTGGCCCATCCCCCACTTCCATAGTCACCCCCCACACCTCTGTCCATGTCCACGGGTCCTTCCTACATGATGTGTGCTCTGTGGAACCCGTTCCCAGCCATTTGACTAGAGAGCTGCAGTTTGGATTTGTGATGCTGCCCTAACCTTAGAGAACAAGTCAGCCCCTAGGGGTGAGGACAAGCTTTGTTTGATTAAAGCATGCACCTGCTAAGAAGTTTAATTATATTGGTTTTAGCTCAGTCAAAATAAGTTACATGAGTCTCAAAGCAGGGAAGTAGCTTGACTGTGTCACTAAGTTATTTTATATCACAGGAAATATTAAAACTTGGGTCTGCAGCAGCCTCTAGTCTTAGGTTCATTTATCTGTCCCCACAACCGCCTTCTTATATTCGGCTGCTTCTTGTCCTTTCTTCTGAACTCCCTCTTGTTGGTAAGCTAAGCATACCAGTCAAGCCAGAAAAATCACTTGAGAAGGGTGTGTTTCGAGTGCACAGCTAAGTCTGTTGCATTTGTCTGATAGCTTTTTAATGGAAGGATGTTTATATGAGATGCGTCCTCATTCTTCATGAAGAGGTTCTCACACACTTTGTGACAACGTCTCAGTATGCATCAGGGCACAGATATTAAAGATTTTAAAAGTGGAATTTGAACCTCCTAAAATATACCTAATGAGATTAGCAAAGTGTTTCCTCCATAATGAAGCAATTTTTCTCCACCTAGTTCAGGATATCGCCCCCCCCGCCCCGCTTTGGCTGGCCGTGGGGGCCTGTGAACCGCGTCCACAGTTGAGCGTCGAGCTTCCAAGTCCATCCATTTGGAAGGGAGCTGGCAGGGCTTTTGTCTAATGAACCTTGCAGATAAACTCATGATTGCTGATTGGATCAGTGTCTGCGGTCATAAAGGCTTTGAAAACCAATCGTGGGTGGAAATATTTATGCTGAAGGGATTTGTTACAATTCAAAATCTGATAGATAAAAATGACAAAGGAACACACAAACCATACAAAATGTCTCTTATTTGAATGTTGTGAACAGCAGAGAGAGTTTAGAGAGTAAACTTCCCTTCTTTCACTTCTGACTTTGAACCTGGGCCCTGTCATTGCCCTGACCTTTCATTTCACGGCTGTGCTTTTATTTCTGCCCCATACACACTTTGCAGTACGTGTCTTTTCCTTTCTGCTCAGCTCGCCCTGATCCCCAACTCTGGAACGTGTCTCTTATTGTGACACTGCATATAGAAGGTTTGACAGAAACGCAGTTCTTGCAAACCTGCTCTTTTTTTAATGCTCCATTGCTTCCTTCCCTGTCTCCAAAACAACTCTGTAATTCTGTCATTTCCATTTTTAGTCATTAATTTTTCACATGGTCTACTCCCAATCAGAGGGAGTACTACTTCCTTCCTATCTTGTGATCCAGGAAAAACACATGCACACACAAATAATCATTCAGGACAATTATTATTTATTCCTCATCATAGTATTCTTTGTGTAAATGATCTCATTCTTGAAATACATGAATAAGTGACTTATTAAAGAAATGGGGAGACAATGTACCATCTCGGCTTTGTGCTGGATGTTCTGAATAGAAAAAAAACATTCATTCATCACTTTTTTCTAACAAAATTATCTCATTTGTATAATTTGTGAATGTTTAATGAATTCTTCTGTAGAAAAGCACTAAACTTGAAAGTAGTTTTCTTCCTATCAAAGGTTGTCCACTTACCACTTACCATCAGCTTCTATCATTAAATATTAAATGTGCCTCTGAAATTGTTGCACTAATGTTTTTGAACTATAGAAGTAGTTTCTGAAAAAAAATGAGTGATGGTACATCAGCTGATTTTTTTTGATCAAATTGTTTAGTACAGGGTAAAACAAGTTGAAACACACAAATAGGCTTAGTTGTTCTTATACTTTTAAACTAAAGATGTAAAACCTTGAAAACATTGCATTTTTAAAAAAGAAATCAATTCATTTCTCACTATATGAACGAACAAGCTTACCCTTCCATTCAAACTCTACAGAACTTGATTTAAAGTCATATCCTTGTGGGTTCATGAACCAGAGTGGCCGTATAAAGACAAGCTCCGTGGACCCTGACACTCCTTGGCTTACTGCCAGCCCACAGGTGGGAAGCACCCAGCATAAGGAGACAACTGATGCTTCTCACTGTCTCCCACATAAGATGTAAACACCTTAGTTGGGCTTCCAGGACATGCCTGATCCTCATCCTGCTATCCTCTTCCAATGCCCCCACAACTCCATGCCCCATTCATACTGAACAGCTTGAAGTACCCAAGTGTGCCAGGCTATTTCTCCCTTTTTGCCTTTTCCCTGAGTATCTGATGTATCCCCTAGGAGCATAAGGGTATAGATTGGAGGAGAGGAGGCAACCCCATAAGTCTGATTGAGGCTTTCCCCTTTGAGAGTGAAAATGCTAAGAGAGGAGAGAGAAAAACCAAGTTCCCCTTGACTCTGTAAATAGGCAGCCTTCCTAAACCCTATACATGTGGGGGAATGATAAGGAAAAAGACAAGAATAAAGTCTGTTCCTGAAGAAGGAGGAAATGGAGAAATATCAAAAAATCTGAGAATCTGTTGCTTATAGAAATTTGATATGTAAGCGATTTTGCTATGTGTCTTCTGGAGCTTAGCTATAGGGGAAATGTAGTTACATTTAATACATGTGTAACTCTTGTTCTTCTAAAAAAAAAAGGGGGGGAGCTTGATTCTTCCTGTTCCCAAGGTCCTTCTTTTGTGTGATAAGCAAGGGAGAGCAATGGAGAGCAATGGAGAGCACAGTCAGCTCAGGGGATGTCGGCAACACTTAGCCTTGAGTGTTCAGGAGAGACAACTGAATGGAATCACATGTTTGAAAACTAGTTCTAGCCCTGACCAAGATGTGGTTCAGTTGGTTGGGCATCATCCTGCAAAGCTAAGGGTCACTGGTTTGATTCCCGGTGAGGGCACATGCCTGGGTTGTAGGTTCAGTCCCCATGGTCAGGGTGCGAATGAGAGGCATTGGTGTTTCTCTCCCTTTCTTTCTCCCTCCCTTCTCCTCTCTCTAAAAATAAATAAAATCTTTTTTTTAAAGACTGATTCTAAGAAAAACTATGTGAACAAAATTAAATTGTCTTTTGTTTTTCCCTATTATGGGGTAACTTAACTTTAGGGGAAAGGTAGATAGGATGCTATTTTGAAAAAAAAAATAACATTACTGTCATGGAAATGATTTAACTTTCTAGTTCATTCATTTATTTTAGAAAAACTTTTGTCAACCTACTTCTTGCCAAGTGTTTGCCAGGTGCTGGGACACAGAGATGCGTAAACTTCATCACAGCCCTTAGGAAGCCCACAGCTCAGGGCCGACCCCCTATCAGGGGACAGTTCCGGTGCCAGTACTGGTGCAGCACAGAGCTGGGACCCAGGACTGCGGGGAGCACGGGGACTCCAACTGAGTGTACTTCCCTAGCCATGGTCCTGAAAGAGTTCCAAGGTCTGCTTAGTGTTCAGTGTGTTCCCTGGGTGGGACTTGCACTTGGGGAACAAGGACCAAAGGAGTTTTTAGAGGCCGGCTACCCAAGAAGAGGTGCATGGACCAGCGGCACATGCACCATCTGGAGACAGTTAGAAATTCAGGCTCTGAACCTAAGGGTAGGGCCCAGGAATCTATTTTCACAAATTCTTTCAAGGGATTCGTGTGCACTGGTTTGAGAAGTACTGTTTTAGATGACTCAAATTTCTGGTATCAAGAAAGGATCATCTGTTATTTGGGTGAAGAAAAGAAGGGAGTTTGGACAAGTGTCTAAAGTCCTTTACCTGAGTGTCCCTCAGCTTGCAGATACTCCTCCCAGCCTCCTTCATTAAAGCGGACCTACACAGTAATCAATCTGTGACCCGGGTTGTTACGAAGGAAAGTATAAATGATGGAGACCAAGAGGTTAAGCTTGTTAACCTTCAAAAAAAAGTATTCTTGTGTGCATGTGTGTGTGTGAGAAAGAATGTGGGAACACACAGCCACGAACACACACACACAAAGGAAAACCTTGAAAAAGGGCAGCTGCCCACGCCCCAGATAAACGCCGCCTCTGTGGCCGCTGACACACTGCCCAGCCCTGCACGGCAGCACCAGGCGACCACGCAGCTTTACACGGCAGACAGTAGAAGGTCAGCACGCATCGCCTTCGGTTGCTACACATTTCAAGTCCTCCTGTCCGAGGGGCCTCTCATAAACTGAATCTTATTTTTATGCTTAGAATTACCTATGTTCACCATGTTAAAAAACTTCTGTCCCTGGAACAACCAGAAAGTCCGTCACTTCAGCATTTGTTGAGTAGCTTTCTGTTACGGGAATAGATGGCTTTGTGTGAGCATGTCACTCCAACAGCTGCCCTACAGGGACTCACCCTTGCTCCCAGGCCAAAGTCCTTGCCGAACTATTCGGTTAAGCTACTTCATCCCAAGTTGCTGGCAGATCTCCAGTTTCCCTGCATGCCCATCTAGAAAAGTGGTCTCAGAACTGATATTCTGCCACCGTTTTAGCCTTTCACCCGACATGACTCTGCCCTTCTGAGCTCCTCATGGTTTCTGCATCTTCCCAAAAGCCACGCTCCAGCCTTCCCCCAACAGCCTTTCCAGCTAGTGCCAGAGGGCCGACAGTCACCCTTGGGGTGCCTTCACACTGGTTGTTATGCTGTGAGCACAAGCACACAAACCCCTCCTCAGAGACTTTGAGCGAAATAAAAGTCTTGCCCTTGCTCCCAAAGACTCTCCACTTTGCATCCTCTCATTTTTGCGTAGTCACAGGCACAACTTTAATCTTCTTTTGCATAGTTGCCGTCAGTATGCACTTAATTCTGTATCTGCTTCTCTATGAAACATGACGCCAGACTCATTTTCCACACTGTTACGTAGTTTTTATAAATGTCAGTTGAATGGTTGCCTTATATTGAAGCAGGGTGAACCTTAGGCATTTTTTTCCCCACAACTTTCCCTGGTTTGTGTAGTGGCCATCCAGCTCTTTCCCTTCTTCTTTCAGGATGCGAGTAATCAAATTAAAAAGGAAAGAAAGAAAGGGACTGTAAGAAAATCACATGCGTTAGACATACACAGATTTGTCATGAATTATGCATGATGTTTACAGGAATTTGCACAGTGTCATCTTTTCATATCCCTGCTGCACCTTTAAATATCACTGGAGATGCCACAACACATATTTCACTGCTCTCATAAAACCTCAGGTTTAAATCACGTCCTACATGACAGTTCTACCAGATTCTGCTTCCTGAGGCTGACCACAGCCGCATCACAAGCATGGATTTGCATAAATTTGGTTTGCATGAATTTTTAAGGTTGCTGAAAAGGGAAATTGACTAGATATTGTTAGAGTCACACATAACTTGGGATATAATCTATTTTGGTACCGTATGTATTTAGGAAATAGATGTATGGAACCGCTAGGATATTCCTGTGCCAAAAAATAGAGACTTAAAGACTAGTATTAAAGTCTAAGCAACTTACATGAAGAGGGTGCCACTCATGGAGATATAGAATTAAGCCCTACGGCTTCTTCATATTGGAAAGCAATAATAGAAAGGAATAATTGTGAGGGTATGAATATCTCACCTGCTCTTGCGAAGTAAAAGTTTTTGGGCTTTTGACTCTGACTCAAACTTTTTGATGTAGACATTCACTCGCCCTTGGAAATATATTATTCCTCTCGTCAAGTAAAAGTATTTTTAGAGTTCAAAGTATACAGTAGAAGGTGCTAAATGACAAATGAAGCTGGAAGATTCTAATTCTTTAAAATTATAAGTAAATATGACTGAATAGTATTGGAATTTTATTTCATAACCAAAAACTTATTTTTTCTCTTTTTTTATTGTTATTCTATTACAGTTGTCTCAACTTTTTCCCCCTTTGCCCTCCTCCAAGTCAATCCCCACACTGTTGTCCATGTCTGTGGGTCATTCATACATGTTCTTTGTGAATGTGTTCTATAGAATAGTCTATGTGTATTCTAGATTTTAAAATGTTTGCTACTATCCCAAAACGCAAAACTCTTAAATAAATAAAGATCCAAAAAGTACGGGAAGTATTAAGTCCATCAGCAGAGCTAAAGTGCAAGTAAGGAGGCTAGTTCCTGGTCTGCCAGTAACTTTCTGTTTGACCTTGAACAAATCTCTAAGCCTTGACTCTCCTATCAGCAAAGTGATAATATTTTCCTTAATTCTATCTCACAAGAATTTTGGAAGAATTTCATAAAGAAAACTAAAAAGAAAATAACCCTCTGAACTACTCAAGAGGATTACTTCTTGTGAGTAAGTCCGAGACGGCATCATCTGCAAGGGGCTGCCCACTAATGCCCTGGGGTTATGAGTCAACCTCTCCTGTTAAAGAGCAATTTAAAAATAAAATCCCCTGAAGAAAAACGAACACATCTATAATTATTACTTTTAAATAAGTGATACTTGGGGAGAGAAGCAAAGTGTAACTTAATTTTATGAATTTACAAGTGATAAAATTACATTGCCCTTCTTTTTGAGTGATTCTTTTGAATTTCTTCTCTATTCATAATGAGAGAAAAAGCGGATGTTTTCATATTAGATTTTTCAACTGTCTTGAAAAGATACAGAAATAACATTAGTATTTTTATCACTACTGATTCTATATTTCAATATTTTTATTGTTATCCTATTTTTTAATGGACAAATTATTTTTCCTGAAAAAGCCAAACTTATGCTGCGGCTTCTAGACTTTATTTTGTAGTCAAGAAACTTCATATTCTAAGTAAAAACAACACATCTGTCCCCTAATGCTAGAAACAGGCTTCCCACTTAAAAATAAAGTGAAAAGCATACAGAATGCATAACCAGTCTTTAGCAGAAAAGTCATATAATATCTCAAAACACAGAGAAACCAAACCAGACTCAGCAAGTGCCACAGAAAAGGAGAGCGTCTTCTCACAAAGCGAGTTGACATTTGCAACTGCTCTGTATGGCTTTGAGGGAAATTCGGTCCTTTATCGATGAGCTGCCTTCAGAGCAAGTACTTCAGGGTGCCCTGGCACAAAAGGTTAGTCACCACACGTGAGTTCCTATTATTGTTTCTTATTTAGAAATGTGCTTCTGACCCCACAAAGGAGGCTCACAGTCAGCATCCTCAAAACTTCCAGCCCATCAGGAAGGAAAAATAATCCAAAAACAAACACACAGACAAACAAACATATGTAAGTTTTAATGTGCATGGCGAGGCCAGTTTTGGGGACAGAGGAGATGAGGGTACAGAGAAATTTAGGTTAATCCGCTTGTGCAGAGGTCATTTACAACACATGCATAGCGTTGTGGGTGAGGCTGGTGGAGCAGAGTGGAGCAAACGTTATAGCACAAGTGTTTGAAAGAGTCACATTATGGGCAGAAGAGGGGACTGGGTAGAGTAAAGGGAATTAACACAGTTGAGGACCTACTATGTGCCCCACAACAAACTGAGAGGTATTATTATTATGCCAGTTTTTCACAATGGGGGAAAAAACAAAACTCAGAAGGGCTGAGAAACCTGAAGTCTCATCACTAGCAAGGCAACAAAAATGAAGTTAAAGAAAAAAATGAAATGAATGAAGTTAAACCACCTCCAAAACCCATGCTCTTCCCACAATTTGTCAAGAAAGTTAAACTGCACCACATTTTCTTTCATTTAAAGATGCAGTTGTTAGTTACTGTACATTGCTGAGCCCCCATGGAAGGTTTAAAAAAACCTTCTTTAAAAAGAAAAAAAAGTCACAACAAAGAAAAAGGGAAGGCAGGGACAGGGTCGAAGCAAAGCCCCTGCGGGTCACCTGCTGTGGACTTGCCAGTCCCTTTTAAGTGCTGACTAATGGAAGTGGGCAGGTTCTCTTGAAACACAAGAAACAAATAAGAATGAAGAATGTAGTGTCCTATTTTCTAGTTTGCACACAACTATGACTATATTTCATTCATAATTAGCCTAAAGATAAATTGTACTGGAAAAATGGCTCATTTCATCAGGTTTTTCTCCTATTCTGAGTACCAAGTCTCCTAATATCCATGCAGGGTTTTTTTTTCACTACAAGCTCATTCCTGACCTTGCTCTTATCAAATTTAATTAGTAAAGCTATCCAAAGGCAGGTGCAAAAGGAAAAAAAATCTTTGGAACTTAAGATGCAGCAAAATTGCCCAGTAGCCAGATGAGGTCACCCCTTACATACCTTCTGGCATGTATAGAATTAACAATGTTGAGAAACACAAGAGTTAAAAATTTTCATAATTTTTTAACTAAAGTAGCTAAAGATGAGCAAAATATTTCACTTGGGGGGGATAGTTTGAGTCCCTTGCCCACTTCTAGCTTCGTTAGTTGCCAAGCACTTGCTTTCTCAATGTGTTCATGCCGGTGACCATGGCCTCCCATTCCAGCTCTTTCACTTCCCTCATGAGTTACTGCACACTGGCCTCTTGAGTCCCTTCCAGAGAGAGGCTCTTTGCTCCTTCACTTTGGGTGGAATGGATTTCCTAACATCAGTCTACCGTATCCATCCTGAGTCATGGCAAGGCCCCCAGCGCTCCCAGTCTCTCCATCACTGAAGAGAGTCATTTAGAGCCATTTCTCACAGCACTGTGGAAGCCAGCTTAAAGACACTTACAAACTAAACAGCCTTCTTGCTTCTCAAACAAAACAAAGTGAAATATTTTCATGTTTAATATATCAATAATTTTATTAAAGAATACAAACCTCAATTACTCCTGCACACAAACAGATTGAATGGTATCAGCAGCGGAATCTTTAAATAAAAAGAACTTTATATAGTTATTTCAGGCACTTGGTGTCACTGTCTTTAACTTGGTCATCATCACAAACTGTTGAACACTCACCATGAGCCACGAGGCATAAACATGGTTCCTGCTCTTTAAAAGTGTATGCTCTCTATTATATTCATGAAATTAATGCCTAAACAAAGAGGCTTTTTAAAGGCAAGGTTTATTTCTCTCTCACTTGAAAGAAGTCTGGAGTTACACCATTTAGGGCTGGCACAAGAGCTCTCCAAAGTCATCAGGGATGCAGGCTTCTTCCAGCTCTGTGCTCTGCTATACCTTGGAAGAGGCTCTACTCCTCATGTTCCAAATGGCTGCTGAATCTCCATCCACCATCTCTGAGTTCCAGGTAGCAGGAAAGGAGAGGGAGAGAGGCAAGGGAAAATTTATCCCCTTTTTAAAAAAATCCCCTCTTTCTTTTATCCACCCCTTGTTTTAAGGACACTTTCCAGAAGTTCCATAGAGGTATGTTTTTTGTTTTGTTTTGTTTTGTTTTGCTTGTATTTAATTGCCTAGAACTTAGTCAAATGGTCATTAGCTGGCTACTGAAGAGGGGTAGCTCCTATGAAGTACAGATTTATTTATTCTGCATGGTAGGTAATATGTCCACCCAAAAAGCATGTTACTAAGGAAAAAAAGATAATTAGGGTAGAAAACTAGCTATCTCAGCAATAATTGTCATTCTAAAATTGTCAAAAATAAATTATACCTCTGAAATCAATGGCAAAAGAAAATAAATATATATCATACCTTTCTTAGATTTTTCTTAACAATTTTTTCTTATAAAATCACAAAGCCCAATATTGTTTACTGAAGGTATGTGGGAGAAATAGGAAGAACTGTTTTTAGGGAATGTGCAAAGTATCTGCAGTAATCATCTTCAGCATCTAGCAATACAAAAGGGAACAGACTCACTCGTGCATATTCTAAAATAAAAAGAAGCCAACAGTGCTGGGATCTTGTGGAATTAATTTCAGTGCAATCTAATACCCTTGGCCATTGGGCATCGCACACAACATAACTCGTACTTTATGCTCCAAGCCCCTACCCATGTTTCTCTATTTCAGAATGCTCACCAATTTCATCCTAGCGTTTCCTCATCCATCACTCACTTGTCAGGAGTTCTTTAGTCT
The DNA here is from genome assembly GCA_007922815.1 of Macrotus californicus. Classification (NCBI taxonomy): domain Eukaryota; kingdom Metazoa; phylum Chordata; class Mammalia; order Chiroptera; family Phyllostomidae; genus Macrotus; species Macrotus californicus. The sequence goes on along the minus strand of VMDR010010690.1, from coordinate 15,006 downwards.
CCTCTGCACTAATATTTCACTTGCTTTGACCCTGAGGAACATACAATGTCAGTGAGTGCCATGTTATCATGATCTTACTTTTGTTTCCTACCCATTTCAGTGTGTAATTTCAACTAGATTCTCAGTGTCTCGACAGCTAAGTCCAGTCTTTACTGTGCATTAGCCCCCATAGTGCCCACTGGGTTGTGGTGGACCTCACAGGCCCAGTCGTTGCTATTAGAGCAAGTAGAAGATGTGAGAAGATGGGAAGAAGGGATTCGTTTTAAAAGGCTGCCCTAATTGTTTAGCAAGCTTGCATAAGCCTTGCTGATACCTCTCCCCCCCTCCCCCCACCCCCGGTGGGAGGGAAGCAAAAGTTGACCTGGCCACAAAGAAGCTGGGCAGTGCAACCAGCAGTACAAGTGTCACTAACAGGGAGGGATCTGGTAGCAGTAGGGTTTCAGGCAGTGCTTGGTGCCTTGGCTGGTTTCACAATTCCCGGGAATCAGGTCACTTACAGCAGCCAGTCAGCAAAGCTGATGGTTCTGGAAGGGAGGGTGACAACTGGTACGTGAGGTGTCAGAGTCTCAGCCGAGATGAGTACAGAGTCCCAGAGAAACTGAAGGTAGAACCAGCTGTGTAGACTGGGCCCTCACAAGAAAGAAACTAAATACATTTTATCTTCGTGTTCTGAGCACCTGGCACTCTCCTGCCCCGAGCAGGATTTTAATACATGCAGCCCCTCTCCATCCCTTGGCCATGACCACAAGACTAGTCTGATCCCACCTGCTGGTGGAATGAAGCTACCAGTTCCTCCTACCTTTGAGGACTGGACAGGCCTCACTTGCATGAGGAAGGTAGCACGTCAGAGCGAGGGAGAAGGCCACCTGCTTGACGCAGGCTCTTTATTTGCACTAAGAACAAAGCATGATGCTCCCTGCAGTAGCCGGTAGTCCGGCATTAACACAGGCTGTTCTGTGCACAGTTCTACCGAGTGTGTTGTATGAAAGTAGAGACCGTATGGGCTGTGAACTTTACAAATAGCAATTGGTTGACCTTTCATTTTTTTAAAAAAGGGAATTTTTTTAAGAAGGAAATTTTGAAGAGGGAAATAGTTTCCCGTATCACATACAACTTTAAAATTATGCTTACAGAGTTTAGAGCAACATAAAAAAAATGCTTACAACATATTAAGCAAATCACGAAGGCAAGACAAAAGTTCGGAAAGATCCAACTGTGTCAAAATGTGCTTGGCAAAAACAGACTGTAGTGAAGCATCCTAAAATCTCAACAGTAATTATCTCCGGATGCTGGAATAATAACTGACTTCAAACTACTTTTTTGTTCTTTTCAGTGCTGAACTTTGATATTGATTAATTCTCCCAAAAAGAGTTTTTAAAAATAAAATACTACGAACGGACTAGAAGTAAAAAATAATGAGAAAGACCTAAACAATTAATCAGACTAGAAATAATGCTGTTCTAAACATCGGCCACAAACAGAGCCACATGTTTCATCTAAACAGATGAGACACAGTGAAATTAGAACCGGGAAAGCGAATCACAGGATCTGCTGGCTGCTGGTGTGGCCTTTAATTAAGCCCTGTGAAGGTCTCTTTCCATGAACGCAGATGTACTGATTGCTTGTGTTTAAAATCAACATTAGCAAAAACGCTCTGAAAAACTTAGCTGCCGGTATGTATAATTGTGTTAAAAGTGCATTTGAACAATGAGCATTAATAGCTTTAGTGATTCAGATTAATAAACAAGTCCTGTGCTTCCACAGAATATCCAAGGTAGGCAGGCTTTCCTTTTTGTTTATCTGGTACTTGGTTTTTTCAGTGGCTGGTGGGGAGGCAGGACTGGGGAGAAGCCAAGAAATATAGCCTGCACCTACCCAGTTTTAAAAGTGATAGCATCATTTATAATTTTCCTGGATTGAATCAGTAGCTTCTGCAGGGAAGAAATTTTGCCGAACTCTGATTCTCTCCTTAGCTCCACACTCCTAATTGTATTTCTCCCATGCTGTGTTCCTATCTATCTCCCCATTCATCTTCTCCGGTGAGATGACAACTCTGTCAGTACCCATTTCCAAATTCCAATCCCCCCCCTGTAATTTCTCACCTTGCTGACCAAAGTCAAATGAGAGGGGAAGCTGAGCTGTTTGGGGCCCGATGCTTTAGATACAGACCAAACAGAAGCTAAAACCCTGCAGGAAGGACGACAGTTTGCTAGATAAGGACTGCACCAGGGTTCTGTCCACCACTTTTGTGAAGTTCCATCATTTCATAACTTTAGGGGGTGTCTGTGCCTCAGGTGCAAGGACCGGAGTATGAAATTGTGGACTGAACCTCCAGGTCCCTTGCTCTGGGATATAAATCCATGAACTTCATTATAATTATGGAAAAGTCAAACATATTTTTATTTATTCCTGGATTGTTAATGCTTTTAATTAAGAAAAAGCATCAAATTAATAACAGTGTTCTAAATAATAGATCTGATCCCTGTCCTTACTGTTTCTCCTTTCAGAATAACTTCTTGATTAAAACACTTAAAATATGATGGGCATTGGGAACTACAGAAAGGAAGGAATGCTGTTTGCTTCATGTGAGCACTATCTCTATGTTGTGTCCGCTTTGTTTTGGAGAGTCAAGCTATTGTGATAGAATAAACCTTTCAAACAAGCCTGGGTTTTCATCCTAACTCTCCCACTTCCTGTCTGTGATTGTGGACAAGATTCTTAACCCCCCGAAAACTCATTCTTTGGCTGAAAATGAGGGTAATCGTAGCTGCCTTATACAGTTGGTATGAGAATTAGAAATGTCGAGTCCTCAGCACATAGGAGGTGATCAGTAAATGGCAACTATAATAATTGTTGTTATTATTACCTTTTAAGTTTAAGAGTTTAAGTTTAATCTTTCTAAAAGCACTTCTTTAATGGTTAGAAATGTCAGTCCTGCTTCTGACAGATGAATGCCCCTAGGCTGTGGCACTGAGAAAGGCCACTGCAGATTTCTCAGACAAGCGTACTTTCTCTATGCCTCCATAAGGGCTTTGCCTCATTTGTCCTGCCCATTAGTTTCTGAGAGCCTCCATTCACTTAAAAATTACCCAAGGAGGGGGTTTATGTCTCACATTCTGTGAAATCCCATGCAGCCAGCAACTACTCAGTGCATACCCACTGCTACTGACTTTGGTCCACAGAGTTAATCACACATGTCACATATTACTCATTGATTCTCCTCTTTCTGTCAATGCAAAAATCCATATTGGTATCTCAGCTCTATTGTCCACCAGTTAGAGGTGGACCGTCGGTGTTCAGGAGGACCCAAACCCGCAAAAGCTGCCTCCACAAATTGAAGCACTGCAGCTGTGTGCTGTGTTGGGGGGTTCTCAGTCATAGCTGCACACCGCACAACGGACAACTTTTTAAAAACATTGACGCTTCGATCCTACCCCACCCCCACCCCTGGGATCCTGATGTAATTGCCCTGGAGGTGGGCTCAGCTCTATCTCACCTCACCTGGAGCTTCTGCCTTTTCAGGAGTCCTTGAAACCTTGTTACTGACTCAGAGTTAGCAAGAGCCTCTGTGTGCTTTGCAAATTGGTGGTTTTATCTTTTCTTACGTTTTTCTTGCTCTCATCATCACTTCTGTTCTGAAATAGTCTCTTACCTAATGCTTCATCTCTGATTTTTTTCTTCAGTCTCCATATTTAACCATAAACAAGGAATTTCAGTGGGGAGACCAGGGCTGTTATGTAGTTGATTTGTATTCCCTAAGTCCCTACCCTGTGCCCGCACTGTTTTAGGCTCTCTACTTCATTTCATCCTCACAGCAATCTTGAAAGGCAGGTGGGAGCGTCCCTTCTACCATTGAGGAAACTGAGTCACAGAGGCTGGTTCACTAACCCTGTGTTATACACCAGCAAGAGCCTGGATTCAAGTTCAGACCAATCCGATTTCAAAACACTTCCTCTTTGTGTTTACCACGGGTCACAAAATCAGAAGCTAGGGGGAGAAAAGAGGGAAGCTGCGTACAAGGCAGTAAGGAGAAGTGAGGACTGCGGCAAACTAGGGAATAAACATCCCAACTAGAACATTTGAATGCAAAACTCTTCAGCATCGCAGGTCAACAAGACATGTTTAGGTGTACAGTGTATTCGGCCTGTAAGCCGCCAAGTTTTAGGCATTTTTTCCCCTTTTCCAACTTTGAAAAAGACCAGTCACTCAGTTTCACTCTGCAACCACATGGAAGAAACAGAGAATATATTGTGTGACTTTGAGGGGAATAACCGAGACTAATGCGTGGAAGTAAAAGGAGGGGCTCTGATCTGGTACGTTTAGCCGGCCTTCCTGTCCAGCAGAGAAGCTGGTGCTGTGACGCAGCAAGCTCTGTGCCCGAGGAACAGGGCGCTGAGCTGAGTAACTACCGCGGCACCCCTGAGGAAAGGTTTCTTCCCCTGGATGGGAGATACGATTCTGTCAAACATTTACTGAGCCTCCAGGGTGTGCCATGCAGTGGGCTCATCACTGTGGAAGCTGTCGCGATGCAGAACCCTCCTTAGCATCATGCTAAGGAATTTACAGACAGGATTTCTTGAACCTTTATCTTAACCTTGAGAGGTAACTGCCAGTTGGAAGATGAGGATATTGAGAATTAGATTGAGAAAGTTGTTCAAGGGCATGAAAGAGTACGTGACAGAGAGAGGACTTTAATTAAAAGTCTGTGCTCTTAATGACTGTGCCCCTCCCACAGTGGGGACACCAGCGTGGAGTCCTGAGTCATCACCATTCAGGAAGTTGTCCCAGCGCTCAAGCTTTAGCCCACTGCACACTGTCCAGACCTTGTCGAGAAAGAGCAGTCTGAGAACTCCCATCCACCGGCCCGCCCTGGTTCCTGGCGGTGTGATGTGGGGACTGCAGTTAACTTGGTTGCATCCAGCTGGGTCACAAGTGAACCCGTAGCAAATTGTCGAATTTGTCACTCAGTTGTGTCTAAAGCAGACGGTAAGACAGGAGATGTTCTGACCGCAAGCACTACACTGCTTTTCTCACTTCAAGTATGACTCTGAGGTCCGCATTACCACAGTACATCAAGAAATAATCATACTGAGAGGCACCCTTGCTTTGTGAAGAGGACATAGAGGGACAGTTTAAGAGATCTGCGTTTGAGACCTGATTCTGCCACTTACTGGGTTTGTAATCTTGCAATTCATTTCATTTCAGTGAGTTTCTGTGTCTGCATGTATAGAAATGGGGCTCGCAGATTGTTGGGGGAGGCACACTGCTGTGTCTTAGGTGCTCAATAATGGTTTGTGTTCCTTCCTTAGACAATAATAGAAAAGCTACTAAAAGTGCCTTAAAATCGACATGAATTGGGATCTTACAAAATTTATAAGAATTGTTTACAAAAATATAGAAGTAACATGAGATATGGTCACTTTAAGTAGCATAAACTAGTTTTGTAAAAGATATTTATTAAACTGAAGGGAGAAGGAGGCATTGGGAAGGGAAACTGACATCTCTGAAGCTCCTGACACATGCCAGGCCATGCTACACTTTGCAGACTCAATCAGCCTGAGCAGTAGGCAGTGTTACCCCCATTTCCACAAATGATGGATCCTAAGACTGAGAGGTTATGGAAACGGCCTAAGACCAGACTTGAACTCAAGTTACCAGACTTCTAAGCCCTTCCAACAGGACCATAGAATCTTTTGATTCTTGTTAAACATTTTTCTTAGAAGGCTGAGCTGCGGATAAGCCTCCATCATTCATGCATCTCTGAAGGTAGCAATGTGCTGTCATCTGAGCTAATAGTTGTTCTTCCAACAAAAACTCCTGTGGGCACGTACTTCTCCAACTTCTGATGTACTCCCTCTGCTTTCTAAAATTTGGAATGACTCCTGATGAAAATATATCAACATCATGATCAGCTTGCATATGGAAAAGTAGTCTGTGCATGTATAAATGGTTCTTACTGTAATTTGAGTGGCTACAAGTTTACAAATGTTTTCCGTCGTTGTAGTTTCTTTGGGAAGGCACATTCCTCTGGAAAGTTTTTTGAGAGTCTCATTGAAGTTAAGCATCTCTTGCTCTAAATATTTGAGTTGCCTAATTTTATCAGAAAGGCTTATCTGATCCTGTTTCCTTCTGCTTTGCCCAGGGAATCTGAATAGTTGATGTAGGAAGGGACAAGGGGTTGGAGTAGAATTGGTAGAATTAAGCATTGTGTCGACGATTGTAACTGAGCCCTTCAAGAGACCTTTGTCTGACTTAAACATCTAAGAATTCAAGCCTTGTTTTTCTTTCTCAAATATAATGACAGCATGGGCCAGAGATGTCACATGCTTTGCATGCACCGCCTAGTCTTTCTTTTTTTTTGATTCTCCACATGGTAGAAGAACGATCCTCACAGAATTCAGATTTGCATTCAGCTTCCTGGGGAATTAGCTTCCAATGGGCAGAAACTGAGTTTCTACATTTAAATACAATAGCAAAGAATTTGACTAATTGAACATGAGTTTCTGTTCTCCTCAGAGTAATTTACTGCAGGCTAATTGTTACACATTTAAGTACTTTGAATAAATAAATTAAAAGCTAGTTTTTTTCTTTGTTCATCCAATTCATTAGATGATTTCATTTTAGGAAATGAGGAAGTAGATATGATTCATTGTTCCACAAATGAGCAATTCACTCATTTATGCAAGGTAGTAAGTACCAGCTTGGCTATGTCTTTGCTAAAAGAGGGGATGATTTCTCTCCACTGCCAAGGTGATCACTGGGCATACTGTGAGTGTTCATGCAGTGCAAATGCTGATGGTGGAGCTGACTTAATATAGAAATACTGCTTTAAATCCAGGGCAACCTTCATGCCCCATAAATAGAAAATTATGCATGGTTCTAAAATTATATTTAAGTTTAAAAAATCAACTCCTGTGTAGTGCTTTATTTTTGCACGTGCTTTGGCATATGTTAGATTATTTGATTGTTACATAACTTTGGTTGCCAGTATTATTATTATTAATCCCATTTTACAGATGAGAAAACTGAAGTCCAGAGGACATTAGTACATTGTCGAGGCCACACAGATTATAAACCGCAGAGCCAGAATTGGACCCCAGGCCTCCTGGTGCCAAAATGTTATGCTCTTTCTACTATATCTACTTTTATAGTAGATAAAAGTACGGGGAGAGAAAGAAAAAGTCAGCCTGAGAGTTGGCCCTAGGGTTATTAAACCAGGGTGTGGTACCTGGGCAGCTCAGTTGAGAGGTGAGCCTTGTCCCTGCCTGTTGTCTTCCCTGTGTGTGTCCAGGGGAAGAAAGGAGCTAGGGAAAGAACCATCCGTCTCGTGGCCTCGGGCAGAGAGGGAGGGTTTGGGTGTAACATGAGGCAGGTGAGGACCAAAAGATTCTAAAGGGAGGAAAGCTGGGGGCCTTGGCCCCACAAAAAAGGGAGTGGTCACAGGATCCCCAGAGGGCCACCATTGTTCTGGCCACTGTAGACGCACCCCACTCTCAATCAGCCCTGAGATGTGCGCCACACTGGGCTTGGCCCTTCTCAGGCTGCAGGTGCAAAGTGTCCTCATACAGTCACACAGAAGAAACAGCCCCAGAAAGGAGCGCTCACAGGAAAAAGGTGGCCCTTGCTTCTTTGGAGTGACACAGAAAAGGCTGTCACAGTTCTTTCAATCTGACAGCCACTCTCTGGGAGGATTCCAGAGAGGAGTAGATTTTCCTCGTGGCTGTAAAAAGCAGAATGAACCTTGGATTCACATCCTCTTCCAACTATCAACCTTCGTTTTGAAATGACTGATGAATACTCTTGTTACTCTCAAAGGGAGACATGCCCTATTCCTATGGTTAATGTGAGCTACATTAACAATTTTGGGGGGTTCAATTTTCTTTTTTTTAATTTTTGTAACTACTTTGACTCCCCACTCTTCCCCACCAGATGAATTAGCATGGTGGTGGAAGCCTTGGGCTTTAGCACTACACAGACCAGGTTCAAACGCAGGCTATGCCATTTATACTTCATCTGTAAAATGGGGGGGTTGCTGTCAGCCTGATAGGGAGGGCTCTTGTGAGAACCACATGAATCACTGAGTGGTGAATACTTACCATAACACTATACTTAGTGACATGAGCCAGGTATAAAGAGATATACATTGTATGGTTCTGTATGTGTTTGAAGAATCTAGAGTGTCCAATAAAATCATAGAGAAAGAAAGTAGAATGGTGGTTGCCAGAGGCTAAAGAGGGTGGGGAATAGATGTTTAACGGGTCCAGAGTTTCAGTTTGAGAGGATGAAAAAGTCATGGTAGAGATGGACAGTGGAAATGGGTGCACAACAGTGAGAATGTACTTTAACACCACTGAACTATGCACTGAGAACTGGCTAAAATGATAAGTTTGATGTTATGCATAGTTTAGAACAATAAATAAATAAATTTTTATTAATTTTTTGGGGGTGACTTTGGCCAATAAGATTTTAAAAGTTTCAAGCGTACAATGTTATAACACATCATCTGTACACTGCACTGTGTGTTCACCACCCAAAGTTTAGTCTCCTTCTGTCACCATAGATTTGACCCCCTTTGCCCTCTTCAAACTCCCCCTCCCCCATCCCCTCTAGTAACCACTATACTGCTGTCTGTGTAAATATTTTAATGTTTAAAATAATACTTGACATACAATAAGTAATAAATAAATGGCATTTCTAATCCTGTGTCCCACCTTTTGTATATTTCTCTCACATGCCATTTTTATCTGCTGTGTCTGTCACTACTATAATATTTCAATCTCCCTGAATATAAAGAATCATTTATTATATCTGATTCATCTTTCCTGCCCTCATAGTGCCCAGCATGTAGTAAGCACTCATTAAATTATTGGGGGAAAGAGAAAAGGTTGTTAAGAACCCTTTTCCTCCTATCTTTTATGTCTGAAGATCTCTAAACGCAGCAATGGTAGGTCACTTATTTCTCTTGGGTGCTAGGAGATCGTTATTGGGAACAAAATAATGAGCTCATACTTCTGTACAAGTGTATTAGTTTCTTTAATCTTCAATAAATGATGGGACAAAGTCTCTAAATTGGATCTCTGAGGATTCAATCCATGTTGTTCTTAAGAAGTTATATCTTGCTCTAAAAATACAAGCAGAACAAAAATGTAGCATAAGGTTGTTATTGTTCTTTTAGAGGGAAAGGAACACTATGTAAAGTTTACCTTACCTCAATATAACTGGAGCCCCACCCGGTCCAATCTATGGGCAGTGTCCTTTCAAAGGAACAGTGGCCAGATGCCATAGCTTTGAATAATACTGTAGGTCATTAGTAAAGTTTCTTGACAGTGGTGACCAAGGAGGCCCCATAGCACCCCACAAAGAAAAGCTCTCAAAAGCCCACTATAGATCTCTTTCCCTCTCATTCAAGTTTCCCACTCACAGGAACTACTAGAATCAAATATTCCTCTTCCTTCTCTCTCCCCCTTCTCCCTCCCTGCCCAACCCCCTCCTCCATACTGTTCTCATCTGTCACCACCTGTCCATGCCTAAAGTCCAAGTTCCCTGGACATGACTTCCCTCTGTACACAGTCCCCAGGAAGTGCAATCATGTCCCCTGCTCTCACTGAGAATCCTGGTGAATAAAATTAAAATTCTGCACCTTACTAAATGCTGAGAAGCCCCAATACCAAGTATTTCTAGGATAGGCTCATGGAGAATTACAAGCATAACCTCAGAGGTATTGTGGTTTGGGTTCCAGGCCATCACATAAAGCAAGTGTCATGATAAGGCAAGTGGTAATCCTTTTGCTGGTGGAGGGTTTCACTTTCATATTGCAAAAAAATGCAGTATCTGTGAAGCACAACAAAGCAAAGCACAATAAAATGAGGTATGCCTGTATTTTGCTGTGATCATACTACCCTCATTTTTTTTTAATCCACCCTCATTTTATAGGATGATAAGTTGGTAACAAATGATGTGAAATTATTCTTTTTCTGAGTGTTTCCCAAATTTTTCAGTTTTGTACTGTCACACACTACTCTTCTCAGGCCACTCTCCCAGGAGACTTGGCTACCCTGGACCTGCCTTGTCACTCCTTGGGGATCAAGGGCAGCTCTGGGCCCAGCCGTGTAACCTCTTCATGGCTCGTGAATGTGGTAGTTGGGATACTCAGCTCTGGGTAATGGGAGAAGTTTAGGAATGTGAATTGTCAGTTCACTGGACCTCAGTGTGTTTGTATAAATGAGGGGCTGTCTGTTCTAAAGTCTCCTCCAGACCTAGAAGTCTATGTGTCTGTGGTCAACACAGAAAGGCACATGCATTCAAACCTAAGCTTCAGCCTCCAGTTTCTTCAGACTTCTCTGAAGCTTTAGTTCCCCAAGACCTAAATATTTTGTTTACTGTCTTCTGAACCTTCTAGAATAGCTTGCTTTAGTTCAGGCTTCCAGGATGACCATCAACGCAGATTACTGGGCCCCACTCTCAGGGTTTTGGCTTCAGTAGAAAACTTGCATTTCTCACAAGTTCTTGGGGGATTCAGGTGTTTCTGGTCTAGGAACCATGCTTTGAGGACCACTGAACCAAAAATTTCAAGAAGTCTTTGCTTCACTTCACTTCCTAGTGAGATGTATTAATCTTGTTTTTCAGGGCTGATCACTCCTGACTTTTTTTTTTAAGTATCTTTATTTCAAAGAGTGCCTACTCAACCAAAAATTATAGTCCAGAACTTCCACTTTCATAAAAAGAAGAACATCTAGGAAACTTAATATTCAGGACAAGGAAACAAGTATAATTCTTAGGTGACTTGAATTTCCCATAGGAATTCAAATGGTACCAGGGCATGGGGCAGATTTCCAATAGCATGAATCCTTCTTGTCCCCAGTCCACCTCTATGAGGCCCAGGCATCCATTTGGGGCTCATCTTTTATGATCCCCGTGATTAAGACACTTCTGACAATTGCTGCATCAGAATTTAACCTCTAATGCAACAGGTGACTGTGCTCTGAACTACAGAAAAGATGTAAAACTAAGGTCTAATGGCTTGAGACAGGCCAGCATTGGCCTTGTCCTGCACAAGCATCAGTTAGTTGCAGGTCCCAGAGCATTTACAAGATACAGCACACCCTGCATCAGTTTCTGAAATGGAGCAATATCCCCCATAAATCTGAAACACTCTAAGAAAACAATTTGAGCTTTTAGCCTACACCTGTACCCCTCCTTCAGGCATATCTACCTTGAAATCTTCTGTCTTCTACTTGAAGTATTCACCTTCTCATTGTGTTGCTCTGTGGTATTATCCCCATAAACTATATTGTGTGACTATGCTAATAAACCTTACAATGCCAAGCCTAATGGATACAAGCAATTTTATTAAACGTGCTGTTTCCTTTGCCCAACAAAGTGTTAAATAATGGTTAGAGGATTGAATCCATCGTGCTGATCTAATTATACTGGACAGCTCTACTGAATTTCCAGAGTAACCAGATTTGAAGGCCTTTTGTGCATATGCACAATTTTGAAAGAATTGGCAAATTAAATATCTTCTAACCTCCCATCCATTCATGTTGAGAATGGGCAGGTTGCTTTCTCTAGCATCTGTACTCTATTGAACTTAATGGAGATAAAAGGGTCCACATTTTAATAGGTGAAAGAAGGGATTTCCTGAAGGTCATGAGTAGTTTCATCTCTATGGAGCTTTATTTCAGAGGGTTCATCCCTATTTTGTATGTTCACCTCTGTGGAGTTCATCTTAAAAATATTTACCTCTTCAGGTCAATATTTATGATGTGTAGTAAGCCTTCTGATGCCATAATTGGTGGTGGTGAAAGTGATGTTGGAGTTGGTGGAGGTACTGGAGACATGGTGGTGATGGTGGTGGTGGTGACGGAAGTGCTAGAGGAGAGGGGGGGAGGTAGTGGCAAATGTGGTGGAAGTGGTGGAGGGAGCAGGACTGGATGCATGGATGGTGGAGGTGACAGAGGCAGTAGAAGTGTTAGAAGCGGTGAGGGTGGTAGAGGCGGAGGAGGCGGGGAAGGTGGAGTTGGTGGAAGTGGTAGAGGTGGCGGTGCTGGTGGTGGTGCTGGTGCTGCTGCTCTGCCTTGGGCATAGTCAGAATCAACCAAGCAGAGCTAGAACTGGTAGATGACATCCTGCTTTTCAGATGAAGAAACTGAAGCCCAGAGAGGAGACAGCATTATCATTTCACACAAGAGAAACCTTACTGTGCTACCTCCTTCCTGTTCCAAATGCACAAAACTTGGTGACTCTTGGGTGGCCCTGAGAAATGATACCATTACCCTGACATTTCAGATTGACCAAATCTTTAAAACCCTGTTCTCAGAAACACTGAGGACACCCTGCTTCCCCCAAGTCAAAGAGCCAGCCTGAGTTCCACCTGGTCTGGGTGTACACGTCATATCCACTGCAAGGGCAACCCCGGAGCCTGGATTCTGTGCAGCCAGGACTTGCTGCTGAAACTGGTGAACATGTTGGGCTTTCTTGGAGAAAATAAAATTAAGGTGATTGTTAAATGATGGTTACCTGAAAAGAAGCCAGGGTTGAAGGATTGTAAGTATACTCCTAGGCAAAACTATTGAGTGCTTAATAAATGCTATTTGACTTTTTTAAATAAACTTTTTCTTTTAGAGTAGTTTTGGATTTACAGAAAAGTACAAAGATAATAGAGTCCCTGTGGACTCTGCCTTCAGTTTCCCCTCTTGTCAGAATCTTACATTCCTATGGCACATTTGTCACAACTAATGAACCACCACTGGTTCTTCGGCACGTTTTATTAACTAGACTCCACACTGTATTTAAATTTCTTTAGTATTTCCCTAAATATAAAACAACATGAACTTTTTACTCTTGCAAATGGTAAACACCATCACATAAGATTTCTTGAAATTCCTTGAGAGTAGAATCTACTTTTATACCTTTGTTTATATTTCTTCTAGCACCTTGTGTAGATTAAAGGCACAGTGCTCCTGTGTCAGCTGATTAGGTAACTGTAGTATCCCACTGATACCAGTTTAGTACACAACGATGCACCGGCCTCACCCAGTGCAGTGATAGTTTTATACACCTGGAACACAAGGAGTAACTAGGGAAACTCATGCTTCAGGCAAGCTGTCAAGTGTATTCCACTCACTTTGTTTTCAGAAAGCCCAGTCCAGCACACAGGTCAGCGCTGAAGACAGCACTTGTGGCTACAGAGCAAGAGTTAAGCCTTTGAAGGCAATCTCAGGGAAGGCACAAGGGGGAAAGGCTGGTAGGTCACGAACCTTGTAAATCTCTCATCTTCCTGACCCTTTTCCTTGGTGACTAGACTTTTGGGAAAGCACATGACACCCCGTCCCTTCTCTTGTCAAGGACACCTACACAGCTGTTCAGCCTCCTGGCAAAGGCCTAATTCCTTGATAGTCAAGCTTCCTCTGCAAATTGAAGGTTTCTTGGAAGTTAATAGAGCAAAATTAGGTCACTTAGAAGGAACAAAAAAGGGGGGAATCATTAAATCCAAAACTTAAATTGGAAACTAAAAGTAGTTCATTTTAATTCAATAGTAATAGCTAACATTTCCTAAATGCCAAGTGCTGTCCTAACTGGTTTATTAACTCACTTTATCCTTCAAGAACTCTAAGGTAGGTTATCTCTTCCACAGACAAAAACTTCTTCCTCTCCTTCCTACTTTACATGTTCAAATAAGTAGATGAATTCCACCTGAAATGTATTAGCATCTTTTGCCCTGAAAGACAGTGAAATACTTTGCCAATGTGTGAACCTGACTCCAGAACCCTGGAAACAATAGCAGGAGAAAAATATCAGCAGTCAGGAGCTGTTTGTCCCAACCCTGTGACCATCAGACCCTATCCCCATCCCTCTTACACACCCACACACAGCAGAAGGTGGGCGACCAGTGTCATCCCAATAAGTTGAATAAAAAGGAAAACAAAATACATACAGGTTTTTTAAAAAAGCAAAAATGACCAATAAACATATCCCAAAGATAGAATTACTACTATTTTTTTTAGGTCTCCAAATCTTTCTTTTCTATGCATATATGGTTTTTCTTCATTGAAATCACACTGCACATACACTTGGATTCTGCTTTTTTCACATAACATTATACATTATCATTTCCCATGTTGCTATAAATTCCCCCAAAATACCTATTTTGTGGCTACAGTAGTATATTTCATGTTAAGTTAGAGCTAATGTAAATCCTCTCACCTCAGTGGCTCCCTGCCTCCTCATACATAACACTTTTACAGAAAGAATTCTGATATAATAACAAAATCACACTGGACTTTTCTTAGCTTGGTTTCTTTTCTGGGTTTGATTCATGGTCAGAATACTTCTGCCAAAATCCGGTCCTTTGCTATCCAGAATGCTTTATAATTGACATCTGGCCATTTGTCATGGGGAGGAATATAAACACAATCACTCTTTAATTCAAGAGATTGAACTACCAAAAAAACCACAATGTTTTTAAAAAGCGTATTAATCAGATCAAATGCCACCACACTAAACAGTCGATATTTTAGAAATGGTGGTTCCCAAACAATTAGAGGGTTGGTGTTGAGCCCTTTTGCGTGCCCAGCAAAACCCCCACGTGACCAGAGTAGTACATGCATGGTCTGTAAAATGCAAATCGATATTAGGTTCATAATAATATTTTTTGGTTAAATAATTTGTATTTGCTCCATGTTGTGCCAACGAGAAGAGCAAGTACAGACCTTGAAATCAGACACAACTAAAGTCAAATTCCAGGTCTGATGTCCCATCATTTTACCAGGCAAGCTGTTTAACCTCTGAGACTTCATTTCACCAAACGAGGGTCATGGAGCCCGTCTCCCTGTGTCGTTTGTGCTGAGACGGATGGAAACCATTTGTGTAAAGTTTCTTAACAGCACATGGTAGATGATGGAGGCTTCCTAAATATCAATTCTCACTGCCCTTCCTTCTCCCTAAAATTGCCCAGTTGACCCAACATATATTTAGGTTAATTCCTAGTTTTTACACACATCCTTT
>VMDR010010689.1:0-30215 GCA_007922815.1 Macrotus californicus | reverse complement strand
CCTGAAGATTCATTCAAGTTGTGTTCATCAATAGTTCATCCTTTTTCCGTGGTATGAATGTACCACAGTTTGTTAAAGTATTCAACTACTGAAGGACATCTGCTTCCCGTTTTTTGGCGGCAGTGAATAAAGCTTCTATAAACATCTGGGCACAGGTTTCTGTGTGAACATAAGTATTAATTTCTCTGGGATAAGTGCCCGAGAATACAACTGCTGGGTCATATGGTAAGTGTATGTTCAGTTTTGTAAAAAACTGCCAAACTGTTTTCCAGTACAGCTGTATCAATTTACACTCCCATCAGCAATGTGTGAGTAATCCAGTTTTTCTCCAGCCTCGTCAGCATTGGATGTTGTCACTATTTTTTATTTTAAGTGTGTAGTGATATCTCATTAGGGCTTTAGTTCGTATTTCTCTAGGGAGTAATGATATTAAACACCTTTCCATGCACTTGTTCTTCAGTGAAATGTCTGCTCATATCTTTTACCCATTTTCTAATTGGTTTTTTTTCCTGTTGAGTATTAAGAGTTCTTTATGTGTTTTAGATACTAGTCCTCTGTCGGATATGTGCCTTGCGAGTGTTTTCTCCCAATGGGAGTTTGCCTTTTCATCCTCTTCACAGGGTCTTCCACATAATGAAAGTTTTTAATTTTGATAAGGTCCAATTTATCACTTTTTCCTTATATGGCTCATGCTTTTGATGTGAAGTCAAAGAACTCTTTGCCTATCCCTAGACTGTGAAGATTTTCTCTGGTTTTGTTTTCTAAAAGTTTTACAGCTTTATATTTTACATGTAAGTCCATTATCAATTTTGAATTAATAAAATGTTTTTTAATCCTAGTCAAGACAAACTATTTCCTCTTCCAGGGTGGAAAAGGCCCAGGGTAATCAACTAGCCACAAGAGCTGGTTCGTGTCCTTGAAGAGTGGTGCTACATGGGGCTGAGCATCAGCTTCTGCTCCTGCCAGGTTGGTCATCTGTGGCGGCAGTAGCTGGACTAGCCTCTGTGATTGGGAGTTTGTACTAAGGTGGCCAATGACAGAAGCTATCTGACATCAACTGGCTGACTCATTCTGTCTACTCGGGTGTTTAGTGGCAGCTGCTTTCTGGTGGTCATTGACGTGTGGTAGAAAAGATCTTCATGCCCACTTCCGCAGGCCTAGCCACACGCCTCTCTTCTGGGCCTCCTTGTCCCTTATTTTCTAATGTTTCTCCTTCCCAGGCCCTTGACCAATTCACCACAACCTATGAGTCCTTCTATATTCCTTACCTTAGTTTATTTCTCTTGGCTCACAGGAGAATGATATATGCATGAAAGCTCTGTCTACTGTGAAGATTTCGCCTTGCCCATTTTTTCCACCCACCCCTGGATGGGCTATAATGCAGCACCAGTCCATTTGTGGCTTGACCCACACATGAACCAAGCTTGGCTTTGTCCTCCTCTATTAGCTGATCATAATAAGGCCCATGTGGCCACAAGTGTGAGCTGAGAGAGAGGCGATGTAGATGACATGGGTGTCTGGAAGCTATAGAGCCTTTGCAACCTAGCCTCAAAGTCAACACACAGCACTACTGTTTTCAATTGGTAGAAGCAGTCACAACCCCTCCTAGATTAAAGGAGAAGAGAACGAGACTCTACCCCCTGATGTGGGAATGGCAAGGTCACACTGCAGAAGAGTATGTGGGAGCTACTGAGTCATCTTTGGAAAATACAACCTGCCACAACAAGGTTTCTCTACTCTGGCTGTTGGAAACTTGAATGATTCCCAGCCCTGCATGAGCTCTAGGAATTTTTCAGCTTACAGCTCCCCAGTAACTGCTCTTTCCTCAGCAGATGTTCTTTGGCTTGACCTTGTGAGGTGTCACCCTGTGCATGCAGACTATTCAGCCAAAGACTCAACTTCTTATATGAAGCTCTTCCTCCGTGCAGTTCCCTCCCTTTTGGCATTTACCTAGTGAATTCTAGCCAACTCAGCTTCCCCAAACTGTATTCTCTGTTTTTTCAACTCAGCAAGACCACTGGGCTCCGTCAGGGATTTTCTGAAACAATTTGTAAAATTGCAACGGTGCCATACTGGGGCTGAGCAATCTGCAAATCGCTTCTAAAACTGAGGACTCACCTCATTTGCTTCCCTTCCCTTAGGGATCACAGTCCTGTACTGCTTCTCATCCAACGTCTGGAAATAGTTGTTTAAAATCTTCGATCCAGTTTTTCCATTGTTTATGGTGAGAGTAAATCCTGTTTTTCATGGGTGGAAGCATAACCTGAATATATTTTGAAGATAAAGCCAACAGGATTTGGTTATGAGTTGGAGGTAGGTTGTGAGAAAAAAAGAGATGTCGAGGATGACTTCGAGTTTTTGGCCTGGAACTAGAAGGACGGCCTTACCTGCGGTTAGATCAGAATTAGGGGGCAGGAGTAGGAGGGAGACAAAATTGGGGGTTTAGTTTTTAAAATGTTAAACTCGAGATGCCTGTTAGACATCTGAGCAAGGATATCAACTTTTCAGTTAAATATACGGGTCAGGTGTTCAAGCTGGAGGTCAGGCTAGAAATATACAATTGAGAACAGTCTCTGTACAGATGGTAATCGAAGCCAGGAGTCTGAATGAGAATACTAAGGAAGTGAGTTTCGATAGAAAAGAGAAGTCCAAGCACTGAGCCTGGGGGCACTCCAACAGCAAATATTTGGGGAGATGAGGAGGAACCCTTGAGCTCTTTGTGCCAACTCTCCCTCTCTCCCAGCTCCACAGTTCTTTCACTCCCATGACTGTGCCCCATCCTGTCTGCTCAATCAGCCTACTCTTGCCCCTTTTCTGGCACAGACTTCTGCTGACCTGTTTTGTCCTGTGGCCATCCAAGTCCAGCCCCAACAGATCAGTTCCAGGACTGCTCTCAGGCCTTGGAAACTGTTCTAGCCAATCCATGTCCTCAGAGTCCTCTGGAGTCATTTGAGATCCATCTGGCACCCTCAGGACTGACTCTTCTGCCAAAGTTTAGGGTGGGAATAAGGCAGTGGCCCATGACTTCCAGAGCAAGCAGTGCCTTGGCCACAGCCCCGTCATCTGTGGTGGTACCGCCCATTTTGAGCACTCACTCCGAACAGGAAAACAGCAGATATATCATTCTAGAACAAGCCAGTTTCTTCTGCCTAAGATTCAGCCCTACACACTACTGCTGTGTGGGCAACCTTGGTAGTTGTCTTCTATGCTGTTGACCTCAAAACACTAAGTGTGTATTTTCCCAATATCCCCGATTTCCCCATAGCAATTTACTAGTGACTGGATAGTAGTAATTAATATTAGCATAATACATCTAGTCATATGTGAAAAGGATTATATAAGGAGGTTCAACATAGTGCTATTTATAAAAGTAAAAATATTAGAAATGACATGACCAACAATAGGAGATTGAGTAAATAAGTTATGGTACATCCATAACATGTACTTATTAAAATAATTTTGCAGATATGTGAAGTTGTTTATAATATATTGCTAATTTAAACATTTCAGCAAGGCAGGACAATAGGCAGTGTTTAAAGCACTGTAAAACGAACACACTTAAAGAGAGCTCTGTATCTTGAATTCTAACAACTAATGGCTAGGTGGGGAAGGATGAGCCTGCAAAGGAGGCTGAGGAAGAGAGGTCAAAGATACAGAAATTACACAGGAAGCATGCTGAATCACAGAAAACAAGGGGAGATTCTGTTGTTGTTTTTTTTTTTAAGAAAGAAGGAATGGTCATTTAACCATTCAACAGAGTCAAGTGCTTAAGAGGCAAGATGAAGACTGGGAGATGACCATTGTATTAACCATGGATGTTACTGATGACCAAGGCAAGAGCTGTTTCAGCAGAGCACTGAGAGCAAGAGCCAATTGGAGTAGGCTGAAGGATAAATGGGAGGTGAGAAAGTTAGACTGTATAGGCAAAGAGAGATAGAAGATGTATGTTCAGGGATTTTTTTTTATTGAGAGAGATATGAATTTATTTAAATAACCATAAGATGGATACAGTAGAGAGGGAGAGACTGGATATGTGAGAGAGATCGGGTGAATTACAGATAAGGTTCATGAAAGGCTGGGGCAGGATGGGATACAAAACACAAGTGATGGAATTGCTCTTGGTGAGTGAGTAAGAAGGAAAACTCTTCATTTGTGACAGAAAGTAAGAAGGATGACAAGTGGATAAAGAAGATGTGGTACATACATACAATGGAATATTACTTGGCCATAAAAAAGAACACAATCTTACCATTTGCCACAGTATGGATGGACCTATAGGGTATTATTCTAACGGAAATAAATCAGTCAGAGGAAGACAAATACCATATAATTTCATTTATATGTGGAAGAAGGCCACATGTGTAAAATCTAAAGAGCAAAACAAACAAAATTGATATAAATTCATAGATATAGAGAATAAACTAATGCTTGCCAGAGGGAAGGGGAATGGGGGACTGGGTGAAAAACGTGAAAGGACTAAGAAGTTCAAATTGGTAGTTACAAAATAGTCCTGGGAATGTAAAGTACAGTATAGGGAATATAGTTATAATATTGAAATAACTATGTATGGTGCCAGGTGGGCACTGGGAATATCGAGGGCATCACTTTGTAAAATATATGAATGTCTAACCATTATGCTGTACACCTGGAACTAATATAAAATAATATTGACTGTAAACTGTAATTGAAAAATAAAATTTATTAAAGAGAAAGGTAAAGGTATAAGTAGGTTTAAACATTTGGTAACATAAAGGAAGAACTCAAAGATGATGACGTGTGTGGACAGTGAGGGGGAGGTGGGAGCATCAGAGGACTCAGGAGAGCAGGAGAGTGGAGAAGGTTGGAAACGGGTGTGGGTGGTAGGGGTGAGCATTGACCAGAGAAATGTAAACTCTTCAACCACCCCTTGGTCCCATGTGGGGATGGTGATCCTGAGTTATAGTGGGAGCAATCTGCCTGACTTCCTTTAGTAATATGTGGTTGTTTGGATGCAGGAAATAAGCAGATAGATCAATTCATCTGAGGTTGCGGTTTAGCCATACAGAAGAGAGAAAAATTTTTCCCACTCGCTTGCAGGGCTGGGTGGGTGCGGATGAGCCAGCTGCCTGGCTCTTCTGTGAAAGCACAGCTAGAGGGAAATAGGAAAAGGGTGGCTCCTCTGTCCCCACTAAATGAGTTTCCCTGCAGTTCACCTTCCAAACTTCCTATCCCTGGGAGAGCTGGCCCTCTGCTAGCCTGACAGATTCCCCATGGAGAGCTCAGCCCCATAAGCTGTTTGCTGTTTCCGCAGGCTCGTCAGGAACAATCCCTTTCAGTCTTCAGAAAGATCCTTTTATATGTTCTACTTGATCCACGCTGTGCTTGTGAGTGCATGGGAGGGAGAGGACTTGAACCATGGAGGAAGGTCACCGTGAACGTCTAGTGAGGACAAAACAGCCTTCTTTAATGCTCCAACTCACTCAATACTCCGGGGCCAACACTGCTTAAAAGAAGCAATGGGGCTTCACTTTCCATAGGCTCTTGGCTTCTGTAAAAAGCAAAATAGAGTGGAGACACTTAGAGTGCTCAGCTCTGGGCTTTTCACCCAAGGAGGGGAAACAGGGCAGCCAAGTTATAATTTGTGCATGTGTGACATTCCTAACCTGGCCACTGGGCTAGAGTTGGCTTTGGGAAGGGAAGGGCTGGTGGAGAAGGACGGAAGGAGTGATGGAATCAGGTTCTAGCTCAGGCACAGGTCTCAGCCTTGGCTTCTACCAGAGAACAGAGAACAGAAGACAGAGAGTGAGCACAGGGTGAGGAGCTGATGGCTCTGCTGACATGTGAACAATGTACCTCATTAAGCTGGCTTGGAAAACAGGCTGGCCTTGGGAAAAAAGCCACCCCTCACTCCCACCCTAACATATATACTCCAACTAGGGAAAGGCCAACCCCATTTCTCCTGTATGTATTTGCACCCTCTGGAAAGAAAGAAAGAAAGAAACTAAACCTCTATCTTATACCACACAGCAAAATTAGCTCAAAATGAATTAGAGACTTAACATAAGATCTGAAACCATAAAACTCCTTGAAGAAAACATTAGGGGGGTAAGTTGGATTTGACACCAAAAGCAAAGGCAAAAATAAATAAATGCAACTACATGAAACTAAAAAGCTTCTGCACAGCAAAGGAAATTATCAACAAAATAAAAATCAACTTATGGAATGGGAGAAAATACTTGCAAATCATATTATCTGATAAAGGGTTAACATCCCAAATATATATAAAGAACTCATACAACTTAACAGTAAAAAAAACAAGCAATTGAATTTAAAAATGGGCAGAGGAGCTGAACACTTTTTTAAAGATGACATATGGCCAACAGGTACATAAAAAGGTGCTCAACGTCACTAATCATCAGGGAAATGCAAATCAAAACCACGGTGATGTATCACCTCATACCTGTTACTGTCAGAATAGCTATCATCAAAAAGACAAGAGATGACAAGTGTCGGTGAGGATGCAGAGAAAAGGGGACCTTGTACACTGTTGGTTGGAATGTGAATTACACAGCCACTCTGGAAAACAATATGAGGTTCCCCCCAAACTTGAAACTACAACCGCCACATGATTCAGCAATCTCACTTACGGGTGTGTATCTAAAAGAAATGAAAACAGGATGTTGAAGAGGTATCAGCACTCCCATGTTCACTGAAGCACTATTCACGAGAGCTAGGATGTGGAAACAACCTCAGTGTCCATCAATGGATGCTGGATAAAGAAGATGTGGTAAATATAGAACGGAATATTACTCAACCACGACAAAGAAGGAAATCCTGCCTTTTGCAACAACACGAATGAATCTTGGGGGCATTAAGCTAAGTGAAACAAGCCAGACCGGGGAAGACAAATACTGCATGGTGTCACTTATACGTGGAATCTAAAACAAATCGAAAATAGGGCAAGCTCATAGAAACAGTAGAAAAGTGGTTCCCAGGGGCTAATGGGGAGAGGTTGGTAGAAAGGTACCAAGTTTCAGCTGTACGATGAATAAAACCTGAGGATCTAATGTAAATTATGGTGATTATAGTTAATAATACTGTACTGTGTAATTGGAATCTGCTAAGAGATCAGAACTGAAATGTTCTCTCACACTCAAAAAAGACAAATATGTGAGGTGATAGGCGTATTAGTTAACTAGATGCGGGAATCCTTACATAATGTATATCAATTCAGGAAGATGTGCCCTGGCTGCTGTGGCTCAGTGGACTGAGCGCTGGTCTGCAAATCAAAAGGTCACAGGTTCGATTCCCAGTCAGGGCACATGCCTGGATTGCAGGCAAAGTCCTCAGTCGGACACATGTGAGAGGCAGCCAACCACATACCAATGTTTCTCTCCCTGTTTCTCCCTCCCTTCTTCTTCTCTCTCTTACAAATAAATAGAATCTTAAAAAAAATCAACATGATGTAAACTTTAAATATCTTACATTTTATGTCTTATTATATCTCAATAAAGCTAAAATTAAAGAAAAAGTATAAATTAAATTATAACATGCTCCTGAGAAGACATTTCTTTTTTTATCAACAAGAAAAGTTTTAAATTAGAAACCAATAATATGTTATGATCTAAACAAATAAAAAAGATTAGTGAGATTATCCATGTAAGGTATTTAGCATAGTGCTCCATCATGATCCTTTTCCTACCCCAACCCCCAAAGAAGCCCAGCTGAGAGGATGTGATTCCAGATTAGGGAGGACTCAAGACGGCTGGCCAGAACAGATATGACCCTGGCTTAATGCAAGGTCACCCAACTGAAAGTTAAGTCTGTGTGTCCATAGGACCTGCGGTGGCAGGAGTACAAGGACAGATCATTCATTGTCTGGGAAGAGACTTGTCTAGGCTGAAAGGTAGTGCCTGCCTGCTCTCCCAAAAAAGGCTTTGAGCGCATGTGGAGTCAAGTCAGGAAGAGAGAAGGTCTGCGTACAGATGAAAGAATGTCAGGGAGTTAGGGAGGACCAGGAGTAAGATGGTGGGGTACACAGGGCTGTTTGCTCCAGGCACATAAAAGAGCTAGTTCAGCCAGCATTTAGTATGCGATTATGTCTCCCTTGATGAGTTTAGTTGTTTAGTCCTTGTATTAATCAAACTTTTAGTTTTTCTGTTCCAGAGTCACTGCACAGCAAGATAGTATGGAATTGATCTAGCCTAGATGGTATAGCTCCTCCAAACTGTCCCCTCCAACTCGATTCATGACAGTAAAAAACCTTGAAGCCATGGCCCATGGAATCCTGGAGTGTGGACAGCATCGAATTTGCGTCTGTGTGTGGTGAGAAAAATAGACAGTGTCATAAAAGGAGGTGCTAGCACCAAACTGTGTATGTGTGTTTGTTCTTGTTAATAAGTTAAGGAAGGTTTGAGTCTTACTGTAAACAGTACTCAGCACAGCACCTGGCACATAGTGGACATTAGATATGGGTTTCTAAAAGAAGATTTTACTGTTTATGCCATTATAATTGTCCCAATTTTTCCCCCTTTGCCCCCTTCCACCAAGCCCCCCCATTCCCTCAGACAATCCCCACACGGCTGTCCATGTCCATGGGTCATGCATGTATGTTCTTTGGCTAATCCCTTCATCTTCTTCCAACCAGTCCCCACCTCTCCACTCCCCTCTTACAGCTGTCAGTGTGTTCCACGTTTCTATGCCTCTGATTCTCTTTTGCTTGTTAGTTTATTTTGTTCATTAGATTCCACATATAAGTGAGATAGGGTATTTGTCTTTCACTGTCTGGCTTATGTCATAATACTCTCCAGGTCCATCCATGTTATCTCAAAGGTAAGAGTTCCTTCTTTTTTACTACTGTGTGGTATGCCATTGTGTAAATGTATCACAGCTTTTTCACCCACTCATCCACTGATGGGCACTTAGGGTGTTTCCAGATCTTGCCTACTGTAAATAACGCTGCTATGAACATTGGGGTGTATACATTCTTTTGAAATCATATTTCAAAATTCTAGATACTTGTTTTTTGATAATAAATGAACAGATGTATGACAGACACTAAGTAAATGATGGCTGCCTATCTTGGTTCATGTTTTTAAAAATGGGGAGACTATAATCATGTGTTTCCCTCCACATATAAAGTAATATTCCCGATACACCATTAAAAACCATTCACTTGGTATTTGTGTAGCGTGACTTGGGCTCTAGTCCAGGCCCTGCCACTAATTACCCATGTGACCTCAAGTAAAAGACTGGTTTTCTCTGTCTTCCCACCACCCCTTTTTAATCTATAGAAAGAGGAGGAATGGAATACATGCTAAACTTCCTGCCAGGTCTGAACTTTTGAGATTATTCTCAGATAAGAGCTCCTGTGTGCAAAGCCATTCAACCACAGGGGGACCAAACCCATGAACCTTGTTCCATCAGCACTGCGCTGGAGCCAAACTGCCCTATAGTAGCTTGCGTCAGCACCCCTACACACAGACCTGGGAGCCCCCGTCTGTAATGGGCTTCATAGCATCTACAAACTTGCGTCCTCTTCCCACCCTTTTATAAGCAACATTTTGTGTATAAGTATTTTATGAATTTTTCTGAGGTGTGAGTGTCCCTAGATTTCAAAGATTCTAAATAATGTGGATAACGCCCAAATGGTTAAGAAATCCTTGAAGCTCTTTAGGGGACAAGTGAGTAAGTCCTGGTCTTGACCATGGAAATCTAATGGAATTCAGAGCAAAGGTCTGAGCGTTTCTGTGCATGAGCTAGTTGTTCTAACTACGGTTGAGTCTAAGACCCTCTTGACAGAACAATGACAGAGAAAAACATCAGA
The DNA here is from genome assembly GCA_007922815.1 of Macrotus californicus. Classification (NCBI taxonomy): domain Eukaryota; kingdom Metazoa; phylum Chordata; class Mammalia; order Chiroptera; family Phyllostomidae; genus Macrotus; species Macrotus californicus. Next base: position 20,410 of record VMDR010010689.1, on the reverse strand, counting down.
GGCCCGACAGCAGGACAGTGATCTCTGAGCGGGGTAGAATCCCAGCCAGCTGGAGTTACCACAGAGGGACGTGGAAGAAAAGTTCCCCAGTGTAACGAAAATCTCTACCTGATGTAATGATACCCAAGACTATCACAAAGAGACAAGTGGCAGGGATGGAAAAGAGCCCTGTAGCCATCAATGATTTGGTTCTTAGCCAGGGTCAGAGGCAAACAGGTGGAGGCTGGGCCAACTGAAAGACACCGAGGGGCTCTCATGAACTGCTGTGCTGTAGTGTTCTTATGATAATTCAGTGCAAACCACTCAACCTGATTGGACCGCAACTCCTTTATTTCATAGGGTATTTAGGGTAAGAAGAGAGAACTGGAATTCCTAAGAGGTAATCCCAGGAAATTAACAGGTTTTACTTTTTACGAAAAGGGGGAGGTATATAGGAAGCTGAGGTATTAATAGGGATTCACCCAGAGTCCAGACTTGGGGCCTTAGATGGATGTAAGGATTATCAAAGGCTTCAGGCAACCAGACCTACTGCCGAAGATCCACAAGTGTCCCCAGGACAGAGTCCTCAGAGCTCTCTGCTCAGCAGCAACTAACCCAAAGGCTTGTTCCAAAGACTCTCAGCGCCAGTTTGCTCTGGTTGCCAGAGCCCTGTGTGCATGGGGTCACAGGTTTGAGCTTTGTGTACACGCAACTGTTCCCACATTAGACTGAGCCCTAGCCCCGCCAGAGGTTACACACGTGCATCATGGGGGATACACAGCAGACTGGCTGGGAGAGTGCATGTAGATCCCCACCTCCGGAAAGCAGCTCAATGTACACCCTAGCTCAAACTCCACAACTGAGCACCTCAGGTTTGAAGCAGAGTACGCCTATCCTGCATCTCGTGGTCACTTTGCAGTAATTTAAAAAGAGATAGCATTCGCTCCTAAGAGCCTTTGAGGCAGAGGCACTAGCCTAGTGCATTGACCAATTGGACTGACTGGTGATTCTCCCTCAGGAAGCGAGTATTCAGAATTCCGTCTTCGGGGAAACCGCGGAGCTCTTCTTTCTCACAGGGCCTGTCTCTCTGGGCACCTCCGCCAGAGCTTGCAGGACTAGTCAGCCAGGCTCCCGGTGAGAGCTGTAGCTGAGTGTCAGGCACACAGAACCAGAGGGCTGGGCCTTTGACGACAGCTCCCAAAATAAGGTGCCAAGCCCTACTTCTCACTTTCCCCTTGCGCCCTGTAAGATGCTGGCACTGCCTTTGGAGCTATTACTCAGCAGCCTGAATGTACAGAAATAGGCTGAGTGCACGGACCCGGGAGGCTACTGCTCTTCCTCCGTCAGGGCACTGTCCTGGGGTGGTGAGCCCAGGCAGGGCTGTGCAGGGACATGACCTGGCGTCCCACTCTCACTTCCTGTCAGGTGGTAATCTCATTACAGGCCGGGCTTTACCTCTGTTCCCAGGCCTTTGAAGATGTCTCCGGCTCCCTGGGCTATACAGCCAGTGAACCGGTGAACACACTTCCCTACCTTCTCCATCTTTTCTCTTCTCACCTACTTACCCTAAATGAAAGCCTCGCCTGCCGTGTTACCCAGCCCTCTCCAGAGTAGATGGCTTTTCTCCCTCTCCTGGTTTTCAGGAACAGACTGGCGTCCTCCAGGCCTGGCTCCTCCACCCCTCCTGGGCACACCATTTGACCTTACTGCTCCACCCCACTTTCAGATTCAGTGACCTCCAGCACGCTCTGTCCCTCCTCAGTGGCTTAACACCTGCCTCCCAGCTTTCCTGGCCACTTCATCCCTGCCACCTGTTTGTGATCCTTCTTGATACCCTGGCCCCACCATTAGTTTGAAAAACTACACATGTCCCTAAATTCTGCCCAACCTGTTGCTCACTGTGACCAAAATTGTGGACAGAGCATCAGAACAGTCTGTGTCATCTCAATTCTCATTCCACTCTGAACACAACCGACTTTTCTTCTTAACCCGCTCACCCTTCCCAGAAGCTCTTCCTTCCTCCATATGGAGCCTGGACCCCTTGGCCCAGTTTTCAGGGTGCTCATGACCTTGTTCTTCCCTGGGTTCTTCCTTGCTGACTTCCCATCTTGGGTAATCCCTAAATCAGCTTTCTTTGCTTTTGCTCCCAGATTGCTGAGCTATGCTGTCAATTTACAAGCTTCCTGTGGTGTTTGAGCCATTCCATTAAGATCATGCATGTCTGATTCTTCCCCATACTTGCTTTTCAAGGTAGGATTTCTGGCACCCCAGGACAATTATAAAAGTTAAAACTTAGTACACGCCTGGTACTTTACACATACTAACTCCCTGAATCCTCCAATGACAATGAGGAAATTGGAGCTCAGAGAGATTAAGTAAATTGCATCAGATCACAGAATTAGTTAAGCGGCAGAGTCAAGATTAAGGAGCCTGGGTGAGACATTATATTATGTCTCATCATAAGATCTTACACTCTGTAGAAAGTCTGACTTTCATCAGAGATCCTGCTCACTTGTCAAATGCAACTGACAATATGTATTCTACATCTTGTTTGACTTTATTCAATTTTACTTCCTCAACCTCTGTCCTGGACTGTCCCTTCCTAAAATGGCTTCTCAGTCACTTCTGTAAACTCTTCTTTCCCTAACCACCCCAAAATGCTGGCTTTTCTCCCAACTAGTGGCTCTCAAAGTGTGATTCCCAGGCCAGCAGCATCAGCCTGGCCTGGGAACTGGTTAGAAATGCAGATTTCTAAGCCCCACCCCAGACCCGCTGAATCAAAAACTGGTGGGGAGAACGGCTCTGCTACACCGTTTCCCTGGCCCATGTCCTCTAAACTCCACTTTAATCTTTTTTCCTTTCACACCGAAAACTCCTAAAATTCTTCCCACTCCAGAGTGCCCTCCAGAGCTCCAATCCTATACATCAGCTACTGATGGGGTATCTTCCCTGGCTACCCATTAGGTGTCTGCCAGGAAAAGAATTTCCTCCCATGCCCTATCATTTCCATAATCCCTCTTCCCCAAATGATAACACCATCTACCCAGTGCCAGGATCCTGGGGTTCACTTGACTCCTCCCACGTTTACGCACCTAGAGAACCACTCGTTTGTCATAGGAGTGTGTTTTAAATTGGCAATATCCTCTCACCTGCACCGCCACAGCTTTACTCCACGCCCTTACAGCTTCGATTATGCCAACTCCCTTCTAACTGGGTCAACTGCTTGAAGTCTGGTTTCTTTCCAATCCCCCCTCCACATCACTTCCAGAATCATCTTTCTAAAATAAAAATCTAACTCTGCTTGTCCTCTGCTCAGTCACTCATGCAGTGGTTGTCCGGGGCTTTTGAGATGAAGTTCAAACTCAGCATGGTGGTACTGCAGGCGCCTTTATGCCCTGACCCCCACTTGCTTCTACAGCCTCACCTCCTGCTGTTTCGTTGTGTTTTTTACACTGTACAACCCCTTTCAGTGCTCACAGCTCACAGATAAGGAGGCTGGGCAATGGTTCGAGGCTGCAATTTCCTCTGGCATGGGTACACTATGAGAGTCTCCTGCTGTTCTTGACATGTTCTCTCTGCTCCAGCAGAAGGGGGGAAACTGGAGTTAGACAGAGTTCCTCGGATGGCCACTCTTTCTTACACCCTCAAAAAATGTTCATGCTATTTTGCACTTCCTTTACTTACCCATCTGGACAATCTCTTCTAGGGCTCAGCCGAGTCAGCTTCTATATGAACCCTTCCCTGGGTGCCCAGGCTGTTCAGTGTGTTCCCACGGCCCACATACCACGTCTTCATCAGGGCCCTTAAGACAGTGTGTCCTGTCCTCAGAGCAGCCTGAGGACAGGCCAGTATGTCACCTTTGTTTAGTGAAATCCTGACACATAGTAGGTGTTCAGCAAATAGCTGCTTAACAAGAGAAAGACTCCTTTTCTCTTTTCTTGAAAGGGATCCACGTTTACTGCTTATTTCCTAACCAAGGCTACTTCTCCATTCCCAGTCATATTTCACCCCATCACGCTGCTGAAACAGCCCTTGAGGACAACGCTGCACTAACTGCTCAACCAGCTGGCCTTACTCAAAGTCTCCTCTCCATCAACGTTGCAACAGTGAATCACCTGCTTCTCAAAAAACTTCTCTTCCCTGGGCTCCTAAGCTGACACTTTCTGCTCTGCCCCTTTACTGGTTCCCTTTCTCCTTCATGCTTCTTGCAACTGCTATACCAGGTACCTGGCAAGCACAGGGGTGGGTGGTGGCGGTGGGACATGTACAGTGATGTGCTGGGAAGCTGGCTCTCTGGAGAAAAAAAGGCCTGTAATTTGTAGCTTTTGTCTGTACCATGGTGTTGATACTCTCACAACTGATTTCAGGCTAACATTTTAACAACCAGCTCACAAAATTCCTGAACACTTAATAATAGGCTCTCATGAGTATGAGCCAGCTCCAGCACAGCACTGGGTATGCAGAAGTGCAAAAGACCAGTTTGACATCTAGGAGGGTGCAATCTGGAGGGAATATAGAAATAATTCTAAGACAAATATGGTAAGCATTACAAGGGGGGACTCAAAGGAACCTGGAATTATCTTCTGGAGGGCGGAGCACTTGTAGTCCAGGCTTCCCCTGCGAGGTGAGTGTTCTAGGAACCCACCTGTGTCAGTGTACCAGCTGATGGTGTTGTGAGCAGCTACATTTGCCCATTTCATGAAGGGTGATTTTCAAGTGCACCTGCCCACACTGCGCTGAGTGTTCACCAGTTTTTGACCAAAAATGGCATGACCCTGGGGCTCCCACCCTCCCTATTCACCCAATCTCACCCCAAGCGAGATGTTTTTGTTTCTCCAAATGAAAAAAGTCCTCAAAGGGATATGTTTTGAAGATGTTGAAGAGGTGAAACATGAACAACAATAAAGTAATAAAAAAAAAAGAGGTGAAACAAAAAACGGCAGAAGTACTAAAAGGCATCAAAATCAATGAGTTCAAAAACTGTTTTGAGCGGTGGAAAAAACGTCTTGATAGGTGTATTGCATCAAATGGAGAGTACTTTGAAGGTAATTGAAGCTTAAACATGTAAGAATAAACACAATTTTTTGTAAGTAAATTTCATTGCGGGGGTGGGGGGGTGTCCTTCATACTGTAGTGTTTAAACAAGACCCCACAGGATTGAGTGGAAGAAGTCTTAATTAGGAAAAATCAGTGAAAACTTCCTATACAAAGGGAGAGGAGTTTGAACTGGACTTTAAAAGAAGGTGGAGGGGTAAGAACTATGCCAGGCAGAGGAACACCTTGAACAAAGACAGGATGGTACAGTACTTAGGGAAATAGCTAATAGATCAGCAGAAATGGGATGCAAAGAATGTGGGACACCAGATTGGATTCTACCCTTAACTAGTTTTGTGACCCTGTTCAAATTGGTCAACTTCCCCAGGCCAATTTCTTACTTCATATTTCTTTAAAGTAAGAATTTAATGGCTGATCTCGGGAAGAGAAGTAAACTAAAGAGAAGGGAAGAAGGAGAAAGGGGGACGGTACGTCGTGGGACTTTTAGGAGGCTAAATGCCGCAGGATCCTCCATTCGTCCTCCCTGCTGCCTGCAAACTTCTGGTTCAGTCCCAATCCCTTGTCTGAGACACCACGTGGTTAGCTGAAGGCTCAGTTCTGCTCTTTCAAACTGAATCTACTGAATCCTGGCAGTTCATGTAAGGCAATTTAGTCCGTCCTCCTGCTTTAAGGGACAGAGGATTCCCCTTTCTTCTTAGAAAGTATCAAGAAGATCCCACAGGCTCCCCTAGTAAACTTACTCCCTTTGAATAAGTTACATGATCCAGTCTACCTAGGACTCCCCCATCCCTACCTCTTGTGTATCTTCTCCAGAGAACTATCTAATCTTCAGTCATTTAAAAAAAAACTTTAAAACACACTGTAACTCATGAGACATATACAGAAAAATGCATAAAACATAAATGCAAGACATTATAGAGCAGGCTCCCGTCATTACAACCTGTCAAGACAGAACACTCCCATAACCTAGTCAGCCCTCCACGCGTTACTTTCCCAAGCACTGTCCTCCAGAGAGAAGCACGGTCTTGATTTATTGTAACAATCATCTTTGCTCTGCCTCTCACTACTCATGTGTGTATCCATCCATACTAGCTCAGCACTGTCTGTTTTTTAACACTTGATGTGAACAAAACCATACTGCATTATTCCTTTGTTTCTTGCTTCTTTTGCTCAACATTCTAACATTTCACACTGTCATGTGTAGCTAGTTCATTCTTTTCCATTTCATGGTTATACAGTGCTCTGAGTGTCCCAGTGTACCCATTCTACTGAGAATGCACACTTGGGTTATTTCCAGCCCGTAGCTGGTATGAACAAGGCTGTGAACATCCTTGTATTATGTGCACAGTGCACGTGAGCCGCCCCAAGGTACCAGGTGGAACTGTGTGGGTTGTACGGTGCACGTGTCTTTGTCTTCATTTTCTCCTTTCTCCACTTTTTTCCTAAACAATTTTAACTTCTGTGCCTTTTGTCCCTGTTTCCTAACTTTCAGCTGTGTTTGGCTACCTTCTTATGTTCGTATGTTTCAGTACTGATTCTAGATCTGTATATCACCTTCCTCCTGTAGTTAAGAGTGTTCCTCTCCTAAGGAGTAAATTTTTTTTGTTATTACTCAAGTAGGTAATGTATTTAGAACATTTTGAGAGTTCTTTCAAACACACAGAATGGAAAGCTTATACTTCATTAGTACAGGGCCAGAAACAGGCTTCTTTCTGCAAGGCATTGGATTATGGGAGTTACCACTGTGGACTTTTGAGTCGGACCAAATTCACAAGCTCTTTGTTGGCTATGTGTCTTTAATTTCTCTTGTGCTTTAGTTTCCTTACTGTCAAAATGTGAATAAAAGTTATACCACTTACAGGGTTATTGTGTGTATTATACGTAACAATCTCTAAGAATGATCAAACAAGGTCAATATAAACTCGGTGTTTGGGCAGGAAAGACAGGCATTCAAAATGCCTTCAGGCTGTGTAGTGGGGACGCATACTGAGTTTGTACTGAGGGTTTGCGGTGAGCTTAAACACTGTTCGCTCTTCTTTGTGGGGTGGCTGGCCAGGGTAGGCATGTGAGATGCTGCCTGTGGCCACAGAATACTGAAGTAAAAATTGCCCCATTTGGGAATCAAACCCACAGCCCTGGCTTCATTCAGCTGGCCAAAATGACACAAAGAAGGAGAAAGTGAATGGGATTAGAAATGCTGCAAACAAGAAGGCAAGAGACCAGCACAGGATAACTTACACTAACAAGCTGCCCTACATGGCATCCTGTCTGTACAATTTACTGTAAAGGAGAGCTGGCTGGGAGAGAAACCATGCTAATCATCAGAGAACGCCATTCTAATTTCCCCTATCCTGCAGGCATTCCGTGTATAATTCTAGACTTTGTCACTTACATTTCTTGGGCTTAGGAGGTAGTTTTCCAAAGCCAGATACTTAATTACATGTGCAACACTTCAGGGCCAACACCTCATTACCTAATTAGGGAGTTAAGAAACTCCCTAATTATTATAACCACCTTCTTCCTACCCCCCACACCCTGAAATTATTAATGTTCACTTTGACTTGTCTGCTAGTCAGCCCCTTTGTGAAGACACTGGTTGTTGGACTTAGATCTTACTTCCATGTAAAGCTCTCTAAATCCAACAAGGCTTTTGAGGAAGCAATGTTTCCAGCTTGGCATAGCTGTTGGGCTGAATGCTGACCCATTACAGACGCAATAATACCTAGTGAATTTTTATTTTTTTTTCAGTTCCTGTACCACTATTATTTCAGTTATACTTAATGATTACTGAATGATGGGTTATGACAATATTAGCTAACTTCATGTCAATATAGCAAAGCCAGATGGTTTATAGTTTGTTTCAGTAACATGTATTATCTGGTAATCCATTGCTAGAGGAAAAGGCTCATTATTTATATAATTATTTTTAGACTGTGGCTTTTAAAAGTAAGGCTGTTAATAGAAAAAAATCAGCCCTTAACATATTCATTTGAATTGATAACTTTGGCACAAGCCCATGAAGGAGATCCAGCATGGTGGGACTGTTCGCAGAGGTGCAGGTACCAGCTCCTAATAAGAGAATGCCACATTCTGTAAGTTCCTGTAAACTGGAAACCAGGGCCTTGAACAGTAACAGTGGCAGCACAATTTGGTGCTCAGATGCCAACTGAAAACCCAGTGCTGGGTTTGTCCACCAGAATGCCATACACTTTCATGGCTGGTATTTTGGCACTGACGTGACAATAGCAACAAGTACTACTGGAATCAAAAAGGAGCCCAGGGAAGAATCTCAGTAAGTGAGAATAAAGAATCTAGAGTGTATATAATACTCCTCAACCAAATGTTTGACTCTTATATCCTACAAAGTCGGAGCTACTAATTAAGTACCTCTTTGACTTTATTTGCCTAGAGATTAGCCAGGGAACACAAAAGCCTAACAAGTGATCAAGTATTGGCTCTAAAGGCCTGCCAGCTGCAGCTTCCTTCCTAAAGGTGAACATATCTTAGCATAACAGAGCTAGAGGCTGCAGTCAGGAAGTGGGAGGATGGGCTTTGGGAGAGCCAAAACTCTGGCTTGCTTAAGAGGCCAGGGTACAGCCCTGGCCGGGGTGGCTCCGATGGGTGGAGTGTTGTCCTGTACACCAAAGATTAGGGGTTTGATTCCTGGTCAGGGCAGTAAAAAGGAGTCCAGGATACAGATTTGTAAATTATAGCCTCTCTAAACAGTGGCTGGGGCCATATATGAAATAACTTCTATAATTCTCACGAGTACCTGGTGGGAAAGAGTCATGAATTTCAAACACCCGAGGAACTGGATCCTTTTCCCCGAAGGCCTACTTGCTCCTTTTGAAAAGTGCTAGGACTGGGAGGCCCAGGCAATGCAGCTTTGAGGATCACAGCTCCAGCAGAAAGGGGACAGAAATGAGTTAGGAAAACTGGAAAGTTACTTAAAATCTTTATGTCCATTTATCAAATAACCCCTGCCTTCCCTACCTTATAAGAATAATTCTGACAGTAATTGTTTATAAATGTTGGCTGTCGTATACCAGGCATTGCCCCTAGGAGCTATACATGTAATGACCACCCAATCCCATGTTACAGACAGGGGAACCGATTCACAGAGGTTAAGGAACTTGCTCAGGGCATGTAGCGAGGGCCAGAATTCAAAGCTAGGCAGCTTGGCTTTATAGGTGATATATTTTTAACTATTATTTATAATGGTGTAAAGAATATAACAAAAACATGCATGAGAAAAGTATTTTACTTCTGAAAGTTAATGGTGCTCTAAACAGCAGTTGAATGAAGTTCTGGAGGGAGAGTCTGCATCTACACAGCACTTCTACACAATGGCTGTTCACAAACAACTTCCCTCAAAAGACTTGAAAATCCGACCCTTGCCTGTTTCTCCCTAGTGCTGGCTGCAGCCTGTCCCAGTGCCCTAGATAAGGGGAAGCCTCTGACGAGTGAAAAGGGAGGAGCCCTGCAGGACAGGTGCCTCACACAGGGCTTGGCACCAGGTGGTGAATAAAGAGTGCTGGCTGAATTGAACACCTTCTAATCAAAGGCATTTTGAAATGTGATACTCAAATTTCACAAAATGGCTTGAACATAAATTATTCAGAATGTCAAAACAGGAAGGGGCATGTGGCAAGTTAAGGAAATTAAAGAGAAATGGGGTATAAATGAAACATTAAAACTTTAAAATTCAAAATAAAGAACTTGGTTAAATATCCTTGAAATCCTCTTTCCTGGCTTAGCAGGGAAATGGGAGGGAAGAGCTTTTGAGCTGGACAAGCCTATTCTTTAACAGTAAAATACCTCTCATCTGTGTTGCACATATTTGCTATAGCATACTGTTCTGAACCAGCTGTTTAATATACTCAGGTTTTTTAAAAAGGCCGACTTTATCTTACATCATTCTTTAACAACCCTTACACTTTTTAGCAGAAATAAAATAAGATTTTTTACCACTTTAAACAACAAAATGGGTCCCTTATGACAAGTTGGGCTTATATTACTGACATCAGATCTAATGAAGCATTAGACTCACCTTATGTTCAACAAAGTGTTGTTTGGCTTGCCTGTAATTTCCAACCAATATCTAAGGGCCTAATGAGTCGTGTAGGTTTTTCCGTTAATTCCCCAGAATTTAAGGAGTAATGGGGTTAATCCATGATCTGGCATGATCCAAATCTAGCCAGGCAAAGAACCTCCTATGAAGACCTGTGTGAGAAGCAGTGGGATGTGACAAGCAAGAGCTCAGCTGGGCCTCCATGCAGCCCTTAATAAATATTTGAAGCAGAAACCGCCTGTGCTTAATTGCCATAAAGAGGACAATTACTCAGTTTCTTTAGGACAGCCATCCCTTGGTATTCAGGGGTCACTGGTTCCCCTTCCACCCAGACACCAAAATCTGTGGATGCTCAAGCCCCTTACATAAAATGTAGTAGTACTTGCATATAACCAATTTATATCCTCCCGTATACTTTAAATCATCTCTAAATTACCTATAATACCCAATACAATGAAATGCTATAGAATAATTGTTACAATGTATTATTTAGGGAATAATGATGAGAAAGAAGTACGTATGTGTTGAGTATGGATGCCATAATAGTGGGCCTAACTACACAGTACACACCCCCAACAACATGACACTTCTGATCAGAGATTGGGTGAACCGGCAGGTGCAGAACCCATGGACACAGGGCTGACTGTATGATACTCTTACTCAGTCTCTCTTTTTACATATCTGTAAAAGGCTGCCCACACTACCTACTTGTGGAACTGACTCTGTAAGACTACTTGGTATTGACTTTAAGAGCAGTGTGAAAGGATGTCCAGACCATCTTGAGACTAGGAAAATAGGAAAAACAGACCTAAAAGCAGCAGTGAGTTTGCTCAGATAGGCTCCCAAAAAGCAAATGCTGAACTGATTGATGTGTGACCTATATAATATGAGGTCATGGCCATAAGCTAATGCACACACACACACACACACACACACACACACACACACACGCATACACATGCGCGTATACATACATACACACACACACACACACTCTCTCTCTCTCTCTCTCTCTGAGTTATCTCCAGGCATCCATTATCACACAATGAAGGTTTTAAAAAATGCCTCCTATACAGGATGTCCCAAAAATCTTAGTGAAGTTTTAAGTTATTAGGGCTGAGGATGGGGGTGGTGAGCTGAACCCATCCTCTGCCAGTCCAACAGGGTTAGCTACACATGGTCTTGATTATTATCAGTTAAGTGTGCAGCCAAGATTAAGAGACATTTTAAAGGATTAATGAGGGAACCCTCAAAAAATTAAATTAAGGGCCTGTGTTGAAACAGCCAAAAGGAAACTAACAGCATCGCAGCAACAGCGCTTGGAGTGCACTCAAATGGAAAAGCTTGGGCTGGAAATACTTGTTTAGAAAAAGACCTACATCACTCCACCCTCCTTCATCAAGTAATTCAAGCCATCTGAAGTGCTCACGGTCTAACCAAGCAAGATGTATTTTATTAAAGCCTCTTTCAGCTTGAATTAGATCATATCCTTGGGAATAAACAAATGTTTTTCAATGAACAAGTAGAAGAGATTCTTGATCACTACTACAGTTCTTTTGTGTAGACTGCTTCTAGGTTAATGCAAAAAGCTCAGAAAAGGACATCAGATAAAGGAAAAGGCTTTATTATTCAGGATCAGCTCAAAGTCTGACACTGACACATAACAGGGATAATTATCTCATTACATTTGACCTTTGGCACCCATTTGAAATACTAGTTTCCAAGTGAGACACGTTACACCCAGCAGATTCTCAGCAACTTTTGACAGCCACATTTACCCCACTTCCACTTAGTAGAGCTATCAGAAGATGTGCAGGGATACAAAGAACAAAATCTCTACTTTAGTTATCCTTTTCTTTTTCAAGAATTATTTTCCCTCCTGGCTTTCAAATCAAGAGAAAGATTGATAAATAGCATTATTGGCAAGGATTCGTCATAACACCTCTCCCCAGTCTAACACTCAAAAATCAAAAAACAAATATATGTAGAGTTCCTCCTAAGTATTCAGTTAACACTGGTGTGCTTTGTTTTGAAACAGTAATGTTATGGCTTCCCTTTTTTTCTCCTTGGATAAAACCAGGAGAACCCTGCTTAACTGATCTTGGCAGCTCTGGTTGTTACAAACTTAACTTCTAAGAATCAAAGGAATTAAAGAGTTTTCATTAAGAACAGATTTGAAAAGTATCACAAAAATATGAGGTCTACATAGTCCTCAAATATATAGATAAAATGAATCCAGCTTCATGATTGCAAGGGGACTCCCTCCCAAGGACATAGCACATAGAAGTATATGAAGCTATGAGGTTACAATGGGGGAAAATATAAAACAACAGTTCATCTCAAGATCATTCATTTGTAACTGTTGATTAAGAAATGCTCAAGATATTCTGCACATTATAACTTACAGTTAGTCTATATACTCTATGTTAAAAATGCATAAAAAAATTCCAAGATTTGACTCACTGCTATACTAGAAGGCAATTGCTTTTTATGTATATAAAGAGAATCCAAAAAAGCAAGTTAAAGCTAAGATTTATTTTTGAGGTTCTGGATTTTCAGCTCAGAACAATCTTCTTTTATAAAATATCAATAAGATATCAACATTTTTTCTTAAAATCTGATGACTTTTTTTTTTAAAGTTGCAGCACCCAGAGAACTGAGGACTGAATTCAAACCTGAGCTTCAGTGTATGATTACTGAGTTTATAAACATCTCCTCTTGTAAATGGCAAAAATCACAACCTCTCATAGAGCATGATGTTGAGTTGGTAACATAGCAGATTGCTTAGCAAAAATATGGGGAACTTAAATCTCCTGTGGGAGACATATTTGGGGGAAAAAAGACAAATAAAGGTTCTAGTGTTGTGCTACTTTTTCCAAAGAGTTGACTGTTTTTAAAATACAAATGATTTTAACTAAAGGGACTGTTATTGTTGAATCACACGCTAAATCAACATAAATGTACTTATCTGAACATTATATTTTTACACATACTAAAACAAACAAACAAAAGAAGTAGAGTGGAAAGATTATATATTTTAAATGCAAGTATATCTGCTGGAGGCAGCACAGATCCAGGGGTCTTCAGCAGCGGGCCTCCACAGACAGGCCTCCTGCTCTGGCCAGCAGGTACTTTACACTGTGCATAGAAAGTCTCAGAGTAACAAAGAGACAAGTCTTGTGTTTTGCCTCTATATGCTGGTATGCTATTATAGTAAAGAATATGAATAATTAAAAAAAAGTGAAGACTACTTATTGAAAATGTTTGAAGGGATTGTCTCTAAAAATGAAAAATAGTGGCTTTCTTATAGAGCCACTCTGTTGTACTTTTATCTTGTTGTAATGGGCCAAAGTTCAGTTAACTTACTCAGATTAAGATCTATAATTCTGTTGACTGTTCAGGACTACAGTAGTCATCTTGAGACTTTCTGTGGAAGTATGTACAAATTTTCCTCATGGAGCTGGGAGTAATAGTGACCTAGAAGAAGAAAGTTTAGATTTCAGACATTTTCTAAGATAAAAGTCCAGATGTTACCCTAGCAACTTATAACTAACAGACATTTTACGTTAGGATGCCTAGAAATTTGATTATTAGTCAGCCAGCTTTCAGTCTCAAATACTTTTATGATTAATATCACTTTTGGTTAATTTTTACTGAGTAAAAATTTAATAGATGGTGTACAAGGAAGGAAGGCAGGGTTTTTTTCATGTGAACAGAAATATTTACCTTTAGTAGGAACCAAAGAAGTTAAAACTACTATCCTCTTTGAAATGAGTAAATTGCCCTCCTAAATTTAAAATGATAGGTATTCCAATGGCAGCTACTAACTACCCTCTTCTGAAGAAGTCTACATTATCATCATGTACATAAATAAAAAAACTTAAAGAAACTTTAGCTTCAAAGATTGAAAAAATAAACCAGTGTTAAAAAAGAAACAACCCCAAAATGGAATCACAGGTGCTAAGCCCCACTTTGGCAAACCAAGACTAGTAATATATAACCCATTTGCAGTTTCAGTCTCTCCCAGGAATGTAACCTTTAACCAGTCTGGAATTTCCTGATTAATACCAGTAAGGTAATCTGCCTGATAGACCCCCTGCATTCCCCTAAAGAAAGGGGACCTTGTCTGAAATAATTCATTCTTTCAATTTTCCTTTCCCTTCTTCCTTTCTGCTCTTAAAAGCCTTTCATTTTTGCCCTGGCCATGTATTTTAAGTTGGTTAGAGCCTTGTTCTGAAATGTCAAGACTGAGGGTTCAATACCCAGTCAGGGCATATACAAGATTCAACCAATGAATGCATAAATAAGTAGAACAACAAATCGATGTTTCTGTCTCTCTCAAGTCAATAATAATAATAATAATAATAATAATAATAATAATAATAGTAATAAGCTGTTGATTGAGTTCCCCCAGGACTCCTTTCTATTTGCTAGATGGGATACTGCTTTATGAATTGAATTTTGTTGTTTTAACACTGCGAGTATCTTGAACCAGCACACTCTCTTTTAAAATGTTCTGTAGCAAGTGTGTGTTCGAAGTAATCTTAAAATATTTCTAGTTTATTACTAAAATTATGGGATAGGCTTCATGATAGAAGGTGGGTGACAGAATGGCCTAAGGTTATCCAGCTTCTACCTTTTAAAAGGGCAGATGTTGCTGGTCATGATCTCTGGATTGCATTTTAATCATTCTACCACTTTCTCTGTAACACAGAGCACGAGCTACTATGGACTACACAGAAACTTCCTTAACCCACCTCCCCTTAACTGACAAACTGATTAACAGAAACTTTATTCCCTTTGGCTGCGGCCCATAGCCCACCTAATGCTCTCATCTACTTCTGCCTCCATCATTATAATGAGTCACTTGATTTTTAAGGTTTCTAAATCTATTTCTGCCAGAAGTTTCTGCTTTTTGAAATTATCTAACTTTAAATAGTATATCAGCTGAAAAATAAGAGCCCTAAAAAAAAATAAGTAAAACTAAACTGATGTCTGAAAAAGCATAATACAGGTGAGTTGCCAAAATATTGGTGTGAGCAAGGAAACTGTAAGAGATAAGGGATACTCATTAAAATCTAGAAGGAGTCTGCACTTAAATTGCTTTGCAGGTATCTAAGTTTCACTTTATTTTAAATAATCATAAATTAATTACAAGCTGGTAATCTATTTATGGATGCTGGCAATTTATACGTAAAAAGGGAGAAGTCTATAAGAAGGTGTTGCCAAGGGCTTGAGGCTGATGAAAAGAAGCAAAAAGGGGGTGGGGAAGGAGATAGTGTCAAACAAAGGGGAGGAAGATATTTTTGAACCAGTATCCTAGAGGATGAGGAGGCTTTGATGAATCAGACAACAGGGCTGAGGGGTATGGACCTTATAGCAGGAGTGACTTTAATGGGAATAAAAGGGTTGCCAGATAAAAATACAGTACACACCCAGTTACATTTGAATTTCAAACAAATAACTTCTTAGTACAAAAAGTTATGCAATATCTGTCCTGTATTTTTACATGCTAAGTCTGGCAACCCTAAAATAAACAGATTTACTTAAAAGCATCCTGACTTCTGAGAAGGGATCTGTACCTGCCCTGTTCAAGTTAGGAAATGCATCTTACCACCACTGTTGACTTACCGGGCCTGGAGAAGTCTTCCCGCTCTGTCTCCTGGAACTGGGGGTCTGAGACGATGGACTTCGTGGTGACGAATTCTCGGCCTTCCGTTTGGCTGCCATGGCCAATAACCAGTTTTTGTTCTCTGGGGAGCTATTCTCTTTGCCTACCAATTCAGATCCTTCTCCACAAGATCCCAAAGGAAGAGATAATGTCCCGCAGCCCTCTGAAGCATAAGGACTGGCAGGAGAAGGAGGCTCTGAGACACTCATACTGGCTCCTTCAATCTTGCTGGATTTGGTAGGACCTAGAGAGTCCTTACCAAGGTCTTCCTGGTTGCTTGTAAGGCAGCACAGATCCAAATGAAGCTTTTCAACTGGGTCATCAAGCTCAGTCACACAGCTGCAACTCTTCACACACTTTTGTTTCACGTTCTCCAGACAACTTGAGTCTAGCCTCCTCTTCACTCTATTTCTAGACTCTGAGCAAGCCACTGCTTGGGATGATTTCAGGCTCACAGGAATGAGGGCTTTTCTTGGAGATGTGATCTTGGTCTCACAAGCAGGTGGAGTGATGGGTGGTGATGAAGAAGGTGTTCGGGTCATCCAGTTTCTAATGGACATCTTGAAAGATGATGGTGGTTTGGGAGAGACAGAGGAGATGGAGCCTCTTCTGCTAACGGGAGACCGGGCCTTGGCAGGAGGGGTTTTGATGGAGAATGTAGGAGTATTTGAAGGAAGAGGGAGGTCTCCAGCACAGCTCGGAGCACAGGCTGCTGAGGAAGGAGAGGAACTAGATGGGCTGATCTTTACTCTGGGGGCTTTGGCAGGAGTGCTCTGGCCACTTGTCACTGTTCCTATAAAAGAAAGGAGGGTCACAAAAGTCAGAAGTGAAAGCCAAAGAAAATCCCTGAATCTGCATCAAAGAAAATTATAGCCAACGTGAATTGATTTACTAGTGAATTGATCATATAAATCATTTGATTCTTACCACATCCTCTTAGCCTTTTCCTTCCCCTTTCCTAACTGCCAGCCTCCCAAATGCCCCATTGTAAAACTTGTACTTGTAAAAATCTAGAAAATTCAGGGGAAAAAAAGATTAAAAGCATCTAGGTAAACCAATTTTAGTGTTTTTCCTATACGTGGGCATGTAATAGATGTGACTCGAGTACAACCCTTTAGTTCCTCTGCCTCAGTTTCCTTATTTGTTAAATATAGTTTTTAATCTCCACAAGTATTCCATCAAATTCTTTTTTTTTTAAGTATTTTATTGTTTATTTTTACAGAGGGGAAGGGAGGGAGAAAGAGAGGGAGAGAAATGTCAATGTGTGCTTGCCTCTCATGTGTCCCCTGCTGGGGACCTGGCCTTCGACCCAGGCATGTGCCCTGACTGGGAATTGAACCAGTGACCTTTTGGGTCACAGGCTAGTACTCAGTCCATTGAGCCACACCAGCCAGGGCTCCATCAAATTCTTAATGTTATAGGTCCCATGTGGTTTTCCACCTTAATTTACACATGGCTACTGTTCTCCACAAGCCAAAGTATGCCAAAGAACATTTCAGAAATTCAATGCTTGCTCTCAGTACAGCAAATTAAACAGTGGGCAGAACTCTTCTCTATGTGTCCTGCACCTTGTTTATAAGCAATGGGAAGTACTTAGGCAAAGTCTTATAAACTTTATGCTTCTTCCCCCTCAGGCCCCACCAGACAACATTGTATTTTCTTACTTTCCTTCTGGACTTTCTAGATTTCTGAGTAGTGTTTCTGTCCTCAAATAACAAGGAAAAGACATCTATTTATTTCTTAGCCATAAAGTCTTTGAATCATAGCTCTGATATTTAATTCAGTTAAATAATTAATTGCATTTATATGCAACTGAATTTAGAATGGCCTGACATAAAAACACAATCTTTTAGTTAGAAGATTTACTAAGTTCAGTCATTTAGTTACCCTGTACCTTTTACCCTGTGCTTTTCACTACTCAAGTAGCCTTGCCTTGAGACAGAGAAATTCTACCAATTGAATTGCCTAAAGTTTTCTCATAAACCATGTTTAGAAATGGCCAAAATGATACTGTTCCTTCAATAAAGATCAATACTAGAAAACCCCACTTTGTTACAACGTACCATGGAAGGCGAGCTACAGACAGGGAGGGACCTGTCCATGGAGCCTCTGGTGATACATCTGACATTCATGTTCTAGAGCTTGATTACAGTTATTATTTCAAAAGGAAAGAAACCTTTTATTTGCTACACTCCTCAGTGCAAGTCAACAGTCATTGCACAGCCCTACAGTCACTAGTGCCATTAAAGTGGGCTGATGTATAGGTTTAGGGCAGAAAGTCCTACAACAGTATGAGTTTTACAACACGCAGATTCGAAGGCAGGACTGGGGGAGAGGGAAAAGCTGCATAAGGCACAAAGCAGGTATGTAAGTTTCTGTTACGTAAGTGGCAGACACCTGAAGTGTTTGCCAAAGGTGAGTAGGAAGTCTGATGTGGTGGAAAGTTGGGGCATTTCTTTTTCCTTCAGGATGTTATAATGAAGGAAGGAATAGACCATGGGGGTCAAAGAGCAGATTTTGTTAACTTTGAAGGTTAATAGAACTTAAACTCTGGTTCAAATTTAAATCCTTTCTTTTTAAAAATTTTAACAGCAATTAGATTATAAAAGTAATAAAAGTTCATGTTAAAAAATTCAATTACAGAGGGGAATAAAGTAAACAGCAAAAAGTCCTCTTTTCAACCTTCTTCTTTCATTCTTAGGTGCATTCCACAATTTTCTATGTGCTTATTAGCTCACACAAAGGTATATGTATATACCTTAAAAAAAACACAATGGATTATTAAACATACACGCTCTGCAATCTGCTCTTTTCTCCGAACAGTGTATCTCTGTCTCTTTATATCTTTTCATGGAAGTACGCTTAGATGCAGCAGGCCTTTTGTTAGCAGCTGGAGAGTATGTCACCATATTGACCTATAGATTCAAATATGACACGCCATATAGCACTTCATCTACTTAAGTGCATCAATCCCTACTAACCCTAAGCACTGCATGAGATCTGCTCACACAGTATAGACTGGGCTACTGCTCTAAAGGAGTCTGAAAAGTTAGTTCCTTCAAGAAATTATACAGAAAGCTTCAAAATAATCATTTAATTTGTAGCTTCTTTTTTACATAAGGGTTTGCCACCTGGCCTCACTCTACCTTTTCAGTCTTATTATGTACTGTGCTGCTTTAGGATCCTGTCACAGGAGACTACTCACTGCTTCCTGAACAAGCTGTGCACTGTCACATCTCTGTCTTTATTCATGTGGTTTTCGTGCCAAGTCTGCCCCTTCTCTGCCAGGCAAAAATTTTCCTCATGTTTCCGGGCTCTGATGACAATTCACAAACCTCTTTCTTCCTCTCTCATAGAGCTCTTCTCTGCCGTAGGTAAAGCGTTTGCAGAGCTGTTGTTTATATAGCTAGGAGTAATGTTTAGAATGTACTATATCTTTTTTTTTGTTTTTCTAAAAATCTGCCTCCTGGACTAAACTGTAAGCACCTGAAGAGCAAGTGATGATGATTTAGTCATTTTTAGGTCTAATGCCTAAAATGTACCTAGCCAGGAATTATCAAACCATGTTTGTTAAACTTCATTACTACTGAGAGGGATGAGGGTGAGGTTCCAGGCATCAACAAAAGACTGTAAACATTCTGCTGACTTTTGAGACTGCAGCAAGCACTTAAGATAGAACAGGTAAGGTTTCCTTCTCTTCAAGATAAGGATTATCATCTTTGTCACTAAATAATGCCTAGATCAGCGGTTCTTGATACTGGCTGCACATATCAGAGTTAGTTGGAGCTTTATAAAAATACAGGTACTTGGCTTCAGTCCCAGACCCAGCAAGCAATTTATGGGGACCCACAAACTTTTAAAAAGCTCCTTAAGTGGTTTCAATACACAGCCAGGGTTAAGAATCATTGGCCTTGTCAGATCTCTGGCTGAAACAGTGAAAGAAGAGTAAGCCACAGAGCAGGTACTTGCTGGGAAAAGTAGGGCAGAGGGAAAAGGGGCTGTGTCTTGGGATTTGAAGCCTTCCAGCTGGTATGCTAAAAGAGCCAGAAGAGAAGATATACAGTCCAGGACAGCCAGGAGAGTTGGGGTGGCCATTAGAAGATTGGGAAAACAGAGGAACATAATTTTCCAAATGGCAGTGTGATTAGCAGCAGCCAATCCGTTGCTGGATGGTGGCTTACAGGACTGAATGGTCAGTGTGCTAGCCTTTGGCACTCACGTCAGGTTATTACTCTGTAGTGCTGTTCAGAATAACTCCAGCATCACTCAGAAATGGAGAAATCTAGGTATAACTCCTGGTTTGGTCTTAATTTGAACTTAGCTTTGCTGTGTTGGGTTCTAAAGGAGGTAGTAATATAGAATGCTTCCAAACACATGCTCTAGAATCAGACCACAAGGGTTCAACTCTGGTTTTACTTTAACTTCACACCTGTGTACTCTTAGGCAAGTCCAACTTCCTTGAGCTTCAGTTTCAGTTGTTTGGGAAATTAACTCAGGTAATCCAAGTAGATCCTTAAAACAATTGTGTAGTACTCAATAACGGCTATATGTCGTTGTTATTATGGTCCAAATTTGGTCAATATGTGGAACTTTTTTGGGGACTTGGATTACAAAATTATGAATAATCAATGACA
>VMDR010010688.1:0-30201 GCA_007922815.1 Macrotus californicus | reverse complement strand
AGTTCCATCCATGCTGTTGCAAAGGGTAGGATCTCCTTCTTTCTCTCTGCTGCGTAGAATTCCATTGTGTAAATGTACCATCAGTCAATGAGTGGATCAAAAAACTTTTTTTTTCTTTAAATGTCGCTGCAGGCCAGAAATATTGCTATTTGCATTGAATTCAAAGATTCAGATGAGGAAGACTCTCAGCCTTTGAAGGTTTGTTTTTTAAATATATTCACATTCTCCTATTTTAATAATGCAATTGCATGATATTGCACAACTAAAGCAATTTAGCACATTTTAATTGACACAAACACAAAAATATATATCATAATATGTAACCACATATGGTGAACATTACAGAATATGAATAATTGAGCTCTTATTCCTCATTGACTATTTCTGTTTTGTTATGCTTCTTAGGGATGAAGCCTTCTTATGCATATTCTATTCAGTAAACTTGATCATGCACCTCCTGTGAGCTGGGCATTGTATGGCTGCTAAGAATTATATTGCCAACATTAATAATGGAAATAATAATAATGCTAGGTTGACACCTACCACATGTTTATTATAGTATTCCCTGTAATAATAGCAGTAGATTATTGATATCCCAGGCTCTGCTGTTAGAGCCTCACAGGCATTAGTAAACGCCTTTAATTTTCATAGCAGTGTTTTGAGTTAGGCACTATTATTTTCTGCATTTTTTAGATTAGATTAATGCACAGAATTTAAATGAATTGCTTAGGGTCACACATTAGAGGGATTGATGTTCAAATCTAGGCAGTCTGGCTCCAGAGCTCAGATTCTTTACTGATAAACTATGTGAAAATGACTTTGCAAGAAGGGAAGGAGACAAAGTGGCAGAGAACAGTGCAGTATAGTTTTTGCCCTTGTGAATTTAATAGTTTGCTGGGAAAGACAGTTATGGAAAACAAAGCTTCTAGCATACAAAAGGGACTGAAATGGTTCACTTAGAAAACTGGAAAATTAAAACAGAAAAGTGCTGAAGGGACACAGAGGAAGAAATTAATCTTTTCTTGAATGGTGCATGAGAATTTGCTTGGGGCACATAGAAGGGAGAATCACTGGGACAGAGGGCTTGCATAGCACAGACGTGGAAGTGTGAAAGGGAATAGTGAGCAGGGTCTGGTTCAGAGCTACAACTCGGAGGGGTGGGAAGGAGAGTGGGGGGCGGGCAGAGAGGGGAGCTGGAAGGTGAGTTGGGCCCAGGAGTAAGGGGGTTTACGGGTCTGTAGTCTCACAGGCAGAAGAAATCCATCAGAGGTGGTTAAGTTTATGCTGAAGGAGTGTTCTTTACATCACTTCTGAGTTCAATTTCCTACTTTATTAATTGAATGCTGGTGTTTCTCTGTGCTAATTCTTATTGTAGTGCATTTATGGCAGACCTGGTGGGCCGGTGTTCACAAGAAGTACCCTTGCTGCAGTTTTACACCATCACCAAAACCCAGAATTTTATGATGAAGTAAGTAAAGTTTTCAAGGGAAAACCCAGTTTAACCAGTTTTAAGGAAAACTCTTAAGTTCTTTGCTTAGTATAGCAAAATTCAAGAGAAGCTGCATACTATGCTGAAAACACAATGATAGAACTAAATGTTGAATTATTTATTTTACATATTTTATAAGTTATAGAAGTAATGTGTTTATTGTAAAAAATAAAAATTTGGAATGCAGATAATATAGAAAATAAAAAGTTAAACTCTCCTATCACAACCACAATTAATAATTTTGACATAGTTTTTTTCAAATTCATACTTAAATATAGTTATGTTTGTTGGACCTTTCTTATTGTTAGGTCTCCTTATGTAAAATTATATGTAGTTCTTTAAAACTACTAAATGAATTCTACTTGGAAATGCTCTACCCTGGTTTTGGTCATGCCTTGGCTGTGTTAAGTTAATGTGGTTTCTCTCATGCGTTTTCCAGTTCCTTCTAGAACTGGAATATCAACTCTCCTATTTTTGGTCAGTAATGTCTTATTCTGTTCGTGATGCCATAACACAACACCACAGGCTGAGTGGCTTATAAACAGCAAATATTTATTTATTATAGTTCTGGAGGCTGGAAGTCTGAAATGAGATGGGCAGCATGGTCAGGCAGGGGCCATCTCTCGGGTGACATGCTCTCAGTTGTATTTTCACAGGGTGGAAAGGGCGAAGGAGCTCTGTAGGATCTCTTTTATGTAAGAGCATTAATCCCACTTATGAGGGTTCCACCCTCATGACCTAATTACCTCCAAAGGCCCCTATTAACCATCACCTTTGGGTTAGAATTTCAACATGTGAATTTGGGGGTGTGGGACACAAGCATTCAGACCATAATAGTATAAGAATCCCTTTCTTCCTTACCACAGTTTACAGTTTCAGATTTCTTTGACCAGAGACCAAACGTACACACATGCATTGGGTGACACGTTGTGTGGCTGCTTTCACCAAGAAATTTTGTTGCTTTTTGCCCTAGCCGGTATGGTTCAGTTGGATGAGAGTCATCCCACAAACCAGAAGGTTGCTGGTTCAATTCCCAGTTAGGGCACATGCCTGGGTGATGGGTTCAGTCCCTAGTTGGGGCATGAGCTAAACTCTACCAGTCGATGTTTCTCTCTCTCTATCTTCCTCCTTTCCCGTCTTTCTAAAAATAAATGAAAATACCTTTTAAAAAAAGAAATTTTGTTGTTTTGGACTATTCAAAAAATTGTTATTTTGTCTCCCTTACAGATTAAAATAGAATTGCCCGCCCAGCTGCATGAAAAGCACCACTTGTTGTTCACGTTTTTCCATGTCAGCTGCGATAATTCAAGTAAAGGAAGCACAAAGAAGAAGGATGTTGTCGAAACACAAGGTCTGAGATGTCATCATTCCTTTGATTGTTTGTAACTTACACAGTAGGTTCTTAAATTTTATTTTGATCCGAATTTGCATCCTTTTGCAAAGGAGTTTTTACATGACCTTTGTGAAGTTAGCATGCCTGGCTTGTATATGTAAATTTCCATAAAGGATCATTTTAGAATTCTAATCCCAAAGCAGTCAAAGTACATGGTAGACAATGTTCTGCAGAGACTATATTCAGGGTCTTTTCAATTTCTTAACCCTGATTGATATTGACAGTTCTTGAAGATGAAGCAATTTAGTAACATCGCTTTCTTTCATAAGTTTTTGTATGTTTACAGTGAATTTTTTTGTGCTTTGTTTCAACAGTTGGATATTCCTGGCTCCCTCTACTGAAAGATGGAAGGGTGGCAACTAATGAGCAGCACATTCCTGTCTCAGCTAATCTACCATCTGGCTACCTTGCCTACCAGGAGCTTGGAATGGGCAGGGTATAGGACTTTAAGATTGTTATCCCAATTCCTTCAGAAAACATTGAAGACCAATTAAAGCAGCAGTAACACAGAAAAGCACATAGTATTTTTCGCCAGTCCCAACATTTTGGTTTTAATTACTCGTTTTCAAGTAAACTTAGGCCATTGGAAGGCAGTGCTATTAACGATATCACGATCTAGAGTTATAGTTATAATTTTAGTATAAGCCCAAACGTAACAGTGCCTCAACAGGGATGTGGAGACTTGGAGATACTGAATGAGGTAGAAATTTGGAGATGCTGGATAAGCTAGAAAATCTCTACAAACTAGCCATGCTCAAATAAAAGTGTGTTCTTAAGGTCATGCAGATGATTAGGAATTGTCTTCCAACTTAAGGTAATAAGTCTAGTAAGCAAATCTCTTACCCACGTGCTATCCCGTTCTGATGATACCTTTCTGACTGATTAAAGCCTGAATTGTCTCAGATTTCTCCAGTTGGTTTGTGGGTTTTGCATTCTTTTTAATTATCTTAGATTTTATAGACATGTTTAGATAAGGTTTGTTTCATTTCATTTTGAATGGCTTTTAATGTTTCTCTACATTTTAAATAGTGCTAAATGTGGACCCATGTTATGGACAAATAGTTAAAATATTCCAAAATAAGGGTAAATCAAATAGCATTCAGTTATAATTTCTAATCTGAACATGAGAAAAATGGAAGTTTTTGAAAGTTAAATACAGACAGATATTGACCCTTTGTGCCAGGAATACTCACTGTCCTGTTGACGCTACCTGGCACCTTGTGTCATCACTTTCAGAGTCCCAAACTCAAGTTTGGTTAAGTCGCTGGTGAAATAGGGCTCTTTCCCTCCCAAGTGGACAGTAATTCTTACAGCGGCAACTACACAGAAAAGGTAACTTAGAAAATCCGGTAAGAAAAGCGTTGTACTTGGAGAAAGAAAGGGGGCTGAAATTAGCGTTGCTTGCATTTCTGCTGTGAGCCAGGCTTCGGCGTGACTCTCGGGTCCCCAGAGCTGTTTGGGTCTTCAGTACCTCATCAGTGCCCTCATTCAGGATGGGGATGGAGACCAAGGTCACTAACATTGGGATGCTTTTTCTCTCCATGTTTTTCAGCATTGTGGTCCTGAAATTAAATGGGTAGATGGGAGCAAGCCACTGCTGAAAGTTTCAACTCATCTGGTTTCCACAGTGTATACTCAGGTACACGCTATTCTGTTAAAATTAGCAGTGTTTGCTCTGTGAATGAGTTTGTATGATTTTTTTTGTGAAACAAAAATCGAATTGATATGTTATATGGATATATTTGTACTCTGTAAGTCTCTTGTAAAGAAAAGAAGTACATATAAGGTACTCATGTACTGAAATAAATGAACACTACAAGAAACATTTCTTAACAGTCTTCCTCTTTTTTTGGAAGATCTTTTGAAACCTTTTTTAAAATTTATTTTTATCTCTTTGATGTTTTCATTTTTTATGTGATTAGTTTCATAGTCTAAATAAAACATGCCTACTGCAAGAAACAAATACTACTATTTTCACAGCAAATATGTTAATAAGTTTTCATTTTCTTTTCTTTATTCCCTTCCCCAGGATCAGCATTTGCATAATTTTTTCCAGTACTGTCAGAAAACTGAATCTGGAGCCCAAGCCTTAGGGAATGAACTTGTAAAATATCTTAAGGTATCAGATGGCTTTCTTAATAACCCCTTTTTAATGAGTTTGGAGTTGATTGGGTTTTCTGTTTGGTGGTGAGTGTTGTAAGAATGATTTTTGCTAGATGCTCTCACACCCACAGCTATATGGTTTTAGATAGTGTCAAGAAGGGGACTCAGAAATAGTGCTCCTCCTAGCTCCATCCTCACCCCATGTGTACTTTTCTCATGCCAGACCTAAAACATACTGTTCCTGCATAGAAAACAACTCACAGGGGCTCCTCATGTGGAGTTCTTACGGGCACAGAGCACAGGAACAGGAACGTAAGGAGCAGTGACTTTAGTCCCACAATTTAGGAACTTCTGTTTCATTGTAAGAAATAACAAAAGTTTCATGAACACATGCTAGGTGGGTTAAAAAAACACCACCAAATAATATATTTCACCAACCCCAGCTTTGTGCAGGGTTAGGAAGACTCCTAGAGTTGTTGAACAATGGGAACAAGAAGGGTTTGTCTAAGGGAATTTCATCCAGAACATGATTGTAGGGGAACATTTTTGAAAAGGACATTCTAGGCATGAGGACAAAATGTAAGAAACATGAGAGATGGAATAGAAGTTTGTGTGATTCAAGCAAGGAAGATGGAATGGGGACCCTGAATTAGCGCTGTGCCAAACCCCCTTTCAGCTGTCTTAAGAGCCATATGACTTGAAGAGCTTTTGTATATGTTGAGCTGAGGAACAGTCCTCGTACTAGTTTCCTATTGCTCTTGTAAGAAATTACCACAACCTCGGTGGCTTAAAATAACACATATTTACTATCTTACATTTCTGTAGGTCCAAAGTCTGGCATGAGCTTCCCTGGGCTAAAATCAGGGTGTTATTAATAGGAAGTTTCCTTTCTGGAAGCTAGGGGTAAATCTCTTTTCTTACCCTTTTCATCTTCGAAACACTGCCTTCATTCCTTGGCTTGTGGCCACTTTGTCTATCTCAGAGCCAACAAATTTGCACCTCGGGCCATTTTTCCTTAGACACGTGTCCCCTGACTCTCCTCTCTTGCCTCCCTCTTCCACTTTTTAGGACCCTGTGATCACATCAGGCCCATCTGGGTAAATCCAGAAGCATCCCCCTATCTTAAGGCCACCTGGTTAGCGTCCTTAATTTCCCTTTGTTGTGTAACATATTCACCGATTCTGTGGATTAAAACATGGACATCTTGGTCCCTTGTTTTGCTTGCCACTGCCTTCCATTTGTTTTAGATGGACTTCTTTCATCCTTCTTTGAAATTGAGTGGAAATTGCTTAGGGTTGGTTTCCTTTAAAGAAGATAACTTGAATTTTGGTATTCCATGTCTGTAGAGCCTGCATGCAATGGAAGGCCATGTGATGATTTCCTTCTTGCCCACCATCCTAAACCAGCTATTTCGCGTCCTCACCAGAGCAGCTCATGAGGAAGTCGCCGTTAATGTGACACGGTGAGAGACAGGGAAAGGTGGACACTCTTCTTCTCTTCGGTCTGTCCATATGCGGAGCACAGTCACACATAATGGGGATGCTAGTATGTGTCAAACATTATATTTAAGACATTTCTTTGGATCCCATATGTAGAGAGCCCATCTAATGCCTTATTTCCTGTGGTGCCAATAGGATCATCATTGTTCTAGTACTGTGATAATAATGAAATGTTTCCATTTTCACATTACTACTCATTGCTTTATTCATTCCTGTGGTGTGTAGGGTCATTATTCATGTGGTTGCCCAGTGCCATGAGGAAGGATTGGAGAGCCACTTGAGGTCATATGTTAAGGTATGTAAAATAAATTGTCCCAATCCTTTATATCTGTGGCTCTCCAATTTTCCTTCTAGGACTTTTTTTTTAATCTAGTCATTTTTGGATGTATGTTGGGATGAAACTTAATACCTATGCTTTGTCTTCTGTATCACTTAGCCAGTGCTTGCACCTAGATGACAGGAAGTCCAAGGAGGGGCAGCTATTCATTTATTTACTTAATATCATTTTGTCATTTTTAATGACATTTCTTCTTTTAATGGGTTTTGCAAATAATGTGGCCCAAATGATATGGAAGGTTAAAGAAGGCTATTAACTCACTCTTAGTTAGGCCCCTGGTAAAGCTTGTTGTCTTCATTTTTCTTTTTTCCATCCAAAATTCCCAGGAAAACTGCTTCTCCCAAGACAGAAAGGTTAGCTCTGGCCACCATCTAAGTAGCTGACTACATGGGACAGCAAGAGATGTTGTTGGGACAAATATCAATAAGTTCTTCATTTATATACAACATTTAGTAAACATAGTGCCAGTTACTGTTCTAAACAGTTACACACATTCCATTTAGTCTTTGACACTCTATGAATTATAGCTGTGTGTCTATTTAAAAAATAAAGTTCGGGTTGTTGAGGGTGTCAGTTACCCAGTGTTGTGTGACACATTTCATGAAGTCCTCGGGGTGGAGCTGTGGGCTACAGGACCACTGACCTGAGTCAGGCGATTCACATATTTTAGTAAGTTCCTCAAAGATGTCCTGAGCTCCCTCTCTCCCACATGACAACGACCCTTCTCACCTTCCATTTCCACACCATCCTCTCCCACCCATGCAATTGTATCTTGGTCCCTGATCTCATCCTTTGGAGCCTCTTGAGCATTCAGCTCATCTTGGAGAACCAGTGCATTAAATCATCTTTCCCTTTTCTTCAAAGTATGCTTATAAGGCTGAGCCATATATTGCCTCTGAATATAAGACAGTACATGAAGAACTGACCAAATCCATGACCACAATTCTCAAGCCTTCTGCTGACTTTCTCACCAGCAACAAACTACTTAAGGTATGTTGAGAGGTCCAGTGTGACTCTACAGTATTTAAATTGATTAAAGAAAATTCATACTCCTCAGCTTGATCACTTTACCCTTTTGTGTGGTTTTAGAGATAATCACCAATTCCTAAAATGTAACAGAGTTAGTTTTTCAATACCAACTTTTCTACTTGTACTGGTGCCTCTACTGAAGCTGCAAATTATTATTATACTCAAAGTTTTGTGGCATCTAGCTGTTAATAAGTCACTATATTTAAATCATTGAGGGACTGTGAATTAGAGATTATACAGGCAAGTGTTATAAGATGCAGCCAAGAGGAAAGATTACATATCTAATCAAACAGTGCCACTTGTGTGGGTTATGCCATGCTGAGCTTATGCATCCTGTCTCCTGGGGGGTGAAGTCATGTACTGTCAGTCATGTGAAAGCAGGAGAACACCTGCCATACACCTCCGGTCTGATGATAATTCACCAAGAGGTTCAGCCATGTTTTTTGGTCACATCTGTTTTATGTCAGTAACGTTGCCAGCCTAAGAGAATAAATATCTCATCTAAATGATTGTTTTTCTTACTGGAATCTTTTTTTTTTTCTTTCAGTATTCATGGTTTTTCTTTGATGTTTTGATAAAATCCATGGCTCAGCATTTGATAGAGAACTCCAAAGTGAAGGTATGTCACCTCATGTCAGGGCTTGTATGGTAGTTTTTAGGGAAAAATAGAATTCATTGTGTTTATAGCTAACATTTATTAACACTTTCTGTGTTCCAATTACGAGTATTGTTCTAAGTGCTTTCCAGTAGTAAAGCATTTTAGCTTTATGACAACCCTGGTCTTATCCCTCATTTTACAGATAAAGAAACCGAAGTCAGGATACTTGAGTTACTTGCCTAAGGCCGTGCTGCTCGTGAGTGGAGGAAGCCAGGTTTTGAGACCACTCTGGCTCTAACGCCCATACTCCTCAAGCACTGTGCTATTAAATCCAAGGAAAAATGTGCCTTTTCCTTTGACTAGCTTAGAAATCTTTAAGTTTGTTGAAATGGGAATAGTAGTTTAAGCATTCATTTAAAATGCATTTACCTGGTGTTGTTTAAGTGTCTTGAACACCTTAGACATTTCTCTGGGACTTAGATGGGTATCTGATGCTACTTCATGTCCTCTGTAACCAATGAATTGACTCTGAGATAACTTAGCCTCCTCTCTGAGGTGCCTAGGTGTGTGCCATGCTCGTCTCTGGACTGATGCCTGTTGAGGTATGACTGGTTGTTGCTGGCTCTCTGAGCACAGATTAATTTTTATAAAATTCCAAGACAGTGAACACAGGTTGTTGTATCACAGAGCTCCTTCTGAAATGCAGTCTTGGAGTTGCCATTATGACTGAATTCTCGCCGCATTGTAGCTGTACAGAAGTGGGTGCTTGAAGAGCCTGAGTGAGAGCTGGGGGCACTTGTGCAGTGGTGCCTGGCAGCCTCTCTCAGTGAATGTAGGAAGGAGGGCAGAGTCACAGGCAGGGAGGCTCAGGATGCCGGCCATCTGGCTCTATGAGGAAGGCTTGGGAAAGGCTGGTGGTTCAGAACCTAAAGCTGTAGTTTTCTCTAGTAGAGTGGGCATTGGCACCTGACCAGATGGTTTCTGTTTTTTTTTTTTCTCTTTTAAATCCAGTTTTAGCACACAGAGAGATGCCAGATGGAGGTGGGCCCTGCCTTCCAGAGTAACACACCATCTAAATCATGCCAGAATAGCCTGCCAAGGAAAAAATATAGCAGACTTCCTACTTGGCAGTGCAGCTAGTGTATGAGCATATACATGTGTGTATGCATACATGGGGCGCACACACACATATGTAGATTATTTGCATATATTATTTTTCTGTTAAGAATGTTGTCATATGCAGGCTAGACTTTAGGCCTATATTGGTTTGTGAGGGCTGCCATAACAACTAGGTGGCTTGAACAACAGAAATGTATTTTCTCACTGTTCTGGAGACTGAAAGTTCAAGATCAAGATATCTATAGGGTTGATCTCTTCTGAGGCCTCTCCTTGGCTTGTGGATGATGGCTGTCTTCTTCTTGCATTGTTATATTGTCTTCCTCTGTGCTTGTCTGTGTCCTAATCTCTTTTCTTATAAGGACACCAGCCCTGTTGGATTAAGGACCACTTAATGATCTTGTTATAACTTAATTACCTCTTTAAAGACCCTGTCTCCAAACACCATCATATTCTGAGGTATAGGACATCAACATAGGAACTTTGAGGGGACACAATTCAGTCTATAACAAGGTCCCACTGGATTTTTTAAATTATTTTTGGCTCTAAATACATACAATCACTTCAGAGAGATTAATGACTCACTTATATTTTAAAATGTAACTGATTTGTTTACAAAGTATTCCATGAGCCCTTATTATATGCAGGCTCAAGGGTTACAAAGTTAACTATAATGTGGTTTTTGCCCTCATGGAATTTAGGTGGGAAAGTTCCAATTAGACCATGGAAACAAAGTTCAAGGAAGTAACAAATAGTTCTGAAACACCTACAAGAAGTATATATAAAATCAAGGATCAATGACATCTTTCTGAGACCTGTGATAGAAGATTAATAAAGGAACTCAATTGCATGTGTTCTTTTCTCCAGAGACCAAATTAAACCATAGACTTTTAGGGATGATAGAGATCTGAAAGCTACCTCTGGTCCAGCTCCTCTCTTATGTCACAGAGGTTGAGATGGAACTATGGACCCGTGAAGTAACATGCCCAGGGTCACACAACTGAGCAGAGCCACGAACTACTACTAGCGTCAGAACCAGCCTCTCCCAGATGCTCTGCTATTTCCAGTCTCATAACCTAATTCTTTTATAGCCTTTGGGAAATTGCTTTTAGAACTCTGCAAAACAAACCACTCAAGTGCTACCATGTACAACCTTTTCTGGAAATCAATTGTATCTTGGTCCTAAAACAATATTCAGAAAGTTTTTAGAAGTAGCTTATTTTAAAATTGTTATCCAGTTTAAAAATAAACACTGGCATCCAAAAGGAGAAAACCTAACTGTAACATAATTTACTATAAAAAGATGTTCAAAACACCTACTTAGCACCTGGGAGAGCGGTACACTTCCATGTCACTCCAGAAACCACGCCACTCTTTCCCTAAATCACATATTATTGATCTAGGAATTTCTCCCATACTTGTTGAAGACTTCATTCAGTTTGCCTTATATCTTAGGTGTAATAAGTTTTCTGTGTTTGAATTAGTTATTTTTATGTTCATCTTATGCTTATATCTTAAGCATGTTCTGAATTTAAGGAACAAATTCATGTTCACTATTGCTGTACCATGAGGGATTTCCAAAGTCACGATCAAATCCTGTCAGAATTTCAATATTTTCTGATTGAGGATTATTAATATTATCTATTGTGTTTATAATTGTGACCTGATTTCCTTCCTCATTAGTTTTTCTTCAAATGCCATGACCAGGCACATGCCTGTTTTGTAGGTATACCTGGGCCATGGATTCATATTTGACCAGATAATGCTTTTGATGTTGCCGAATGTGTTTTTCCCAAAGAGACCTGACATTGATCAGAATTTGGGGACATAGTGTATGTTGAGCTGAGACCTTCAGTGTGCACTGCCTGTGTTAGTGGGGTCATTCCATCTGGTGCATATTCATGTGGAGGGGTAAATTTGCATGCTGTTCTGCTTGTTTCTGATGCTATACTCTTCTGAAAATGGTCGTGGCCACATATGTCCACCTTCCCATCCCCAGCCAGTCAAACTATACTGTGTAACATTTACTGAGGGATGCTGTGCTTCAGAGCCTCTCTTGGAACTAGCATCTAAAATAAGCATTTCCTTGCTAGACTTGAGTGTTTCATAGGTGACATATGCTTGGAATTTAAAGTAAGTAGTTTTTGAGTAGACCTCATTGAGGACTACTAAGTTTGTAACCCTCAACCCCACTCTGCCTCAATAAGCAATATATTTTAGGTGTTTCTTTTGTATCATTTATATTTAGCAACTGTAATTTCAGCAGACTCATTTTGAATTTCCTGCCCTCCCACACTGAATCAAGCAGGTTGCTGGCATTACACAGATGTACTTCAAGGAAGTTGGAAAACCTGACATAGGATAGGATGAATACATACCCTTATGAGTCACTTATTTAACCTTCAACCATTTTCTGGCTTAACTGAGCAAGGAAAGAGTTGTCATTTGAAAAGTGGAAAGAAGATGATATGATTCATGTTCTAAATGGACTCTTTGGACCTCCCCTAAATTATATTTGTAAACCATGTACATAGGTGGTGGCAGAATGTTTATATCCATACTTTCATCCATGGATAAGTGCTTTGAACAGCTGTTTGCTATGTATAGAACATTGAGGAGAGATGCTGTGGAGTAGAGGGTGCATCCTCAACCTTGAAACTGATAGAATCCTTGGAGAAAGAAGACATTCGTGTTGCAACAGTTGGAGAAGAGTGCAGGAATGTATATGTGTGAGCTCCAAAATGATAGGAGATTATTGAGGAGATAGAGATGGGACTTTACCTGGGCCTAGAAAGATGCCACATTTAGAGAGAAGAGAGTAAGCATTAGGCACAGGGGAGAGCTCATGCACAGGTAAGGCTTCTGTGGCGGACCTCAGGCTGAGAGCAGAGGGAAAGAGTGGAAAACAAGATCAACAGCCCTGGCTGGTATAGCTCAGTGGGTTGAGTGCTGGCTTGTGAACAAAAAGGTCACAGGTTCGATTCCCAGTCAGGGCACATGCCTGGGTTGCAGGCCAGGTCCCCAGTAGGGGGCATGCGAGAGAGGCAACCAAGTGATGTTTCTCTCTCACATGGATGTTTCTCTTCCTCTCTTTCTCCCTCCCTTCCCCTCTCTACAAAAATAAATAAATAAAATATTTTTTAAAATGCATGAGATTTAAAAAACAAAACAAAACAAGATCAACATAGAAACAACAATGAAATTATGGGGAGCTTTGAGATCAAGCAGCCAATGATTTGATAAAGACCATAGCGAGGTAGAATAGGGTCTTCGGCAGGAATGACAAGGTGAAAGAGCATATAAATGTTAGTAGAGTGGCTTGCGAACTTTATACCAATGGCTCTGTCTTCCCCCTGGAGTTTAACCTGTGGAACAGATGAACATACCTGTCATTTTTTATATGTCTGGGTTTGTTTGTTAGCTCTCTCACTGGGGGGGAATGAGGTAGGATTGGGGATGAGAATGGAAAGCATAAATGAATAAGAGAAAATATTAAGTTGACTAATTATTTGACCCAGCAATTCTACTTCTAAGTATTTACCGAATAGAAATGAAAACATATTCACAGAGAGAGCTGTATGTGAATGTTCATAGCACCTTTACTCGTAATAGCCAAAAACTGGAAACAACCAAATGTCCACTAACAAATGGACAAAATGTGGGAACTCCATACAATGGAATACTATCCAGTAATAAAAAGGAACAAACTACTAATTTTTGCAACAACATGGATGAATCTCAAGAGCATTATGTTAAGTGGAGGAAGTCACTGTGGCCATGCAGACTTTATACTCTGTGAATCTGTTTTATGACATTCTAAGAAAATAAAACATTCTAGGGACAGAAAACAGAGCAGTGGTCTCCAGAGGCTGGGGGTGGGGGAAGGAATTCAAAGGAACATGAGGGAACTTTTATGGTGAAAGAAATGTACTATATCTCATTTGTCGTGGTGGTTCACAACTGTGTTCATTGCCAAGACTTACCAAACTGTATGCCTTAAAAGGGTGAATTATTTTAGTATATGTAACAAATCTCAATAAACCTGACTTAGACAAACAGAATGTACTAAAGTTAGTTTTTAGTGGGGATAGAAAGGCCACTTAGATAATTATGTTTGAGAGCATAGAAGAGTAGAGCATTTGGGAGATAATTAGGATGTAGTTTACCAGGCAAGACAGGATGTGAGGAGTTTTGCTTGGGATATACATCTTAAGCTTCAGGGCTGTGGGTTCAGTTCCTGTCACAGAGATCTAAAATAACAGTAATTTAAGAAAAAAAATGATATTGCTTCTCACATGAAAGTACAAGCTAGTATGGGGGTTCTGTTCCACAAAGTTTATCTGAGACCAAGACTTTTTCCATCTCACTGCTTTGTATACCCGGACTGTTGCTCATTCTCCTGATCTAACTGGGTTCACCACCAGGCCCATGTGGAGCCAGCAGGGAGGAGAAGAGAAATCTGTTCCTGGATGTGACCTGTTGCTACCTCAGTGGCCAGGCTTAGTCACAAACTAGCTAGTCATACTTACCTGTAAGGGATTCTGGTAAATGTAGTCTTTATTCTGAGTGTTCATGCCCCCAGGTAAAATGTTGAGGTTCTGTTACCATGAAAGAGAAGAGAGAACAGATATTGGGAGGCAACCAGCAGTTGTTGCCACAACAGCAATGGCACAGCCCAAGAAAGTTTGCAGGTGGAGATTCCGTCTTGGACAAGGAAGAAAATAGACACAGTTAGAGAAATAGATCTGTGATCACCAGTCTGCTAAAACCATACACCTAGGCTTTTCATTGGGAAAAGCTTTGTGTTAGTGTGGAGTCACCAGAGAAGGTTATCTACATAAGAGAGTTATTAGGGGCAATGACTATGAGAAAAAATGGGAAAGAAGCCCAGGAGAGGGTGGGAAAACCATCAGATGGGAGAAGGAGAGAGAGAAGGAAGGAAAAATCTTAGACTGTAGTACAATTGTAAGAGCATTGAGCAAGGCCACTGGAAAGTCCTTGAGCTCAGGTTGACCATCAGAGGATTCCGGTGTCCCCCAAGAACAAACCTCCCTTGGTATTCCTGCCATCATTGGTTAGTGGCTGGAAGCAGCCCATGCAAGATTTGGCCGTGGTGTAAATGCAGTAACAGAATTCAGAGCACAGCACCTGGGCCGTGGGTCACTTATGCTCCCTGCAGTTGGAGATCTGAGTGACCACTTTAATGGCACTAGCAGGGTAGAGAGACTGATTTCATGAATGAAAATAATAAAGAGCTCAGAAAAAGAAAAGATGTTGTAGAAGAAAATAGAAAAAATAATGTAGGAATTCCAATAAGAGGGAGTAACTTCAGACTTCTGGAAAATGCCACTGGAAAATTTCTTGTCTGTACCATTACTTTTCTGCTTGCTAAGCCATAAAAAATGAAGTTTATTAGTTAATGAACTTCTTTCTTGTATCTCACTGAGCAGTAAGCCTTACAAGAGTATAGAACACAGTATGGAACAAAGAATGAACATAGGAGGACTGTTGAGAAGTTTTGTAGTTTTGTATATAAAGCAATATTTTTGGCCACAGCGTTTGTCAGAGCCCCAACAGCATGACATGTAGTACATGGTATAGCCCATTGCTGGTGTCTGCAAAGATGTGTGGCTTTTAGCGGCGGGACTCACAAGACCCTTCACAGCAAGACTGAGTGTGGGTTGTCAGGGAGATTCCACTCAGCTGAAGAGGCAGGTGGCAGGAGCTGAGCAACCAACAGGATGGGGGACATGGGACACAGAAAGCCGGCTTGAGGAGGCTGATTTGGTGTGGACTGGCACTGGACAGACAGACTGTGTACCAGCAGCATTTGTCAGAGGAGTAGATGGTGTTGGCTAGACCACTGGGGATGCTGCGGCACTGCTCAGTGGCCCTACTTCAGCAGGACATGATCAGGAGTTGGTCAGGAGCTGGGCTTTGCTTGACTGAGAAGTCTAGTGTCTCAGCATCCTGTCCTCTGAGCTAGAACTTGTATACTCACCCCCTCTGGACATCAGCCAATATCCTAAATGATTTCCTTCCATTTCAGTTTGTAGTGTCTCCATAAAAACATCTGATTACCTCTGTCGTTATCATCTTTAGATATGTGTCTTACCTCATTGTTTTGTTGCCAAATTGTGACTCTTGACCATAGCTGTTTGCCACTGCAGAGAGCTTCATTTCAGTCTTCAAAGACACTGAATTGTCATCTCCTAATCACTGAACAACATTGCTGTTTTGTATGTTAGTTACCTACCATTCTTTACCACATTTTCTTTTTTTTAACTAAAACTTTTTATTACAGAATTTTTAAATTTTTTAAAAGATTTTATGTATTTTTAGAGAGGGGCGGAGGGAGAGAGAAAGAGAGGGAGAGAAAAATTGATGTGTGAGAGAAACATCAATTGACTGCTTCTTGCATACCCCTAACGGAGGACCTAACCTGCAACCCAGAAGTGTGCCCTGACCGGGAGTCGAACAGGTGACCTTTCTGTTTGCAGGCCGGCGTTCAACCCACTGAGCCACACCAGCCATGGCTATTACAGAAATTTTTTAATAAAATTGAAAGGGAATAGTTTAATGAATGTCCTGTTGTCTTCACCCAGCATCAACAGTGCACCAGCGTGCTGCCGTTCTTACTTTATATATCCACCTCACACTTTTTTTCAATAGAGTACTTAAAAGCAACTCCCAAGTATTTTATCATTTCATTTGTAAGCACTTCAGTGTGTCATCGTTAATAGATAAAGCCTTTAAAATAAAGATAAATACCTACTACACTACTCACGCACTCACCAGAATTAGCAATATTTCTTTATTATCATCTAACACCCAATCTGTGTTCCATTTTTGCCCCTGATGTCTCAAAAATGCCATTTTACTATTGGCTTGTTTGAATCAGGATCTAACATAGTCTACACATTGCCTTTTGTTGATGTGTTCCTGAAGTTTCTCAAATTCTCAAACAGTCCCCTCTCCATTTGTTTGTTTTTCTTTTTTTAATGCAATGTATTTGTTGAAGAAAGTGGGCCATTTGCCTTTTAGAATTTCCCACATCTAGAATTTTCTAGATTTGGTCATAATTTCACACTTTTCTGGGACATGGTTCTATGTCCCCTGTCTTTCCTATAAACTTGTACTGATATCTAGAAGCTCAAGTCCATTCAGGTTTGATTTGTTTTTTGTAAAGGATGCTTTGTATCCAGCACTACTGCATCACATCAGGAGGCATACAATGTCTGGTTGTCTTACTTTTTGTTATGATAGTATGAACTATTAATAGAGTGATTTTCAACCAGTGTGCTGCAGGAATATTTAAAACATACAATATCATTCCAGGACTTCTGGCCAAGATAGAGGCGTAGATAGATACACTTTGCCTCTTGCACAACCAAAAGAAGGACAACAAATTTAAAAACAAAAAATAACAAGAACTGCCAGAAAACTAAACTGTATGGAATTCCAACAACCAAGAGTTACAGAAGAAACATTCATTCAGAAAGGATGGAGATGGGCAGCAGGAGTGGAGAGGACGCACAGCAAGGCAGCGGCTGGTGGACCAGACCAAGTGATCCCACGTTTGAGTGCAGATAAACCAGGAGGAACAACTCAGGAATGAGATAGACTGAGAAACCCAGGGTTCTAGTATGGGAAATAAGCCTCAAAACCTCTGGCTATGAAAACCTGTAGGGGCTGCAGTAGCCGGAGAAACCCCCAGCCTCACATGAGTATTCATTAGAGAGACCCACAGGGTCCTAGAACATCCACAAGCCCACCCACCCGGCAATCAGCACCAGAAGGGTCCAATTTGCTTGTGGGTAGTAGGGGAAGTGACTGAAAGCCAGCAAAGAGCCAAGCAAGCATTGTTCCCTCTCGGATCCCTCCCCCACATACAGTGCCACAATGCAGCACCATTGTTGCCCTGCCCTGGTGAGGCTAAGGCTCCTCACCAGGCTCCTCCCCTCACTATGTAAACAGGTGTCTGGAGACAAAAAATATGGCCCAAATGAAAGAACAGATCAAAGCTCCAAAAATAGAACTAAGCGATGAGGACATAGCCAGCCTATCAGATACAGAGTTCAAATTACTGGTAATCAGGATGCTCACAGAAATGGTTGAGTATGGTTGCAAAATAGAGGAAAAAGTGAAGGCTATGCAAAGTGAAATAAAGAAAAATATACAGGGAACCATCAGTGAAAGGAAGGAACTGGCACTCAAATCAACAATCTAGAGCAGAAAGAAGAAATAAACATTCAACCAGAACAGAATGAAGAAACAAGAGTTCAAAACAGTGAGGAGAGGCTTAGGAACCTCTGGGGCAACTTTAAACATTCCAACATCCGAATCGTAGGGGTACGAGAAGGAGAAGAGGAAAAGTAAGAAATTGAAAACTTACTTGAAAAAATAATGAGGGAGAACTTCCCCAATCTGGCAAAGGAAATAGACTTCCAGGAAGTCCAGAAAGCCCAGAGAGTCCCAAAGAAGTTGGTCCCACTTTGGACCCAAGGAAGCACACACCAAGGCACATCATAATTACATTACCCAAGATGAAAGATAAGGAGAGAATCTTAAAAGTAGCAAGAGAAAAGGAGACAGTTACCTACAAAGGAGTGTCCATAAGACAATCAGCTGATTTCTCAAAAGAAACCTAACAAGCAAGAAGGGGCTGGAAAGAAGTATTTGAAATCATGAAAGGCAAGGATCTACACCCAAGATTATCCAACAAAGCTATCATTTAGAATGGGAGGGTAGATAAAGTGCTCCCCAGATAAGGTCAACTTCAAGGAGTTCATCGTCACCAAGCCCTTATTATATGAAATGTTAAAGGAACTTATCTAAGAAAAAGAAGACCAAAAATACGAATAGTAAAGTGACAACAAATTCACAACTACCAAAAAGTGAACCTAAAAAAAAACAAAAACTAAGCAAATAACTAGAACAGGAACAGAATTACAGAAATGGAGATCACATGGAGGGTTATCAGTGGGGAGCAGGAGGGAGTAGAATGGGGGAAAGGGTACAGGGAATAAGAAGCATAAATGGTAGGTACAAAATAGGCAGGGAGAGGCTAAGAATAGTGTGGGAAATGGAGAAGCCAAAGAACTTTAATATACGACCC
This sequence comes from Macrotus californicus, assembly GCA_007922815.1. NCBI lineage: Eukaryota > Metazoa > Chordata > Mammalia > Chiroptera > Phyllostomidae > Macrotus > Macrotus californicus. The sequence goes on along the minus strand of VMDR010010688.1, from coordinate 11,519 downwards.
ATGAACATGACCTAAGTGGGAAGAATGCTGGTGGGACGAGGGGTACAGGGGGAGGGGAACAAAGGGGAGGAAAAAATGGGACAACTGTAATAGTATAATCAATAAAATATATTTTTAAAAAAGAAAAAGTAAAACAATACAATATCTGTACAACATTGTAAGCAGTACAATATCTGACTATTTAGTCAAGGACGTGGACCTCTTTACCTTAGATTGTTAAATTAAAAAATGACAAGAACCAACACAACAATAGCCTTCCAGTGTGAATGAATCAAAGTTATACCTATTTTTTTGGTCAGATTGTCAAAAATGTATATTTTTTTGTGCCATAGAACTTTAGTAATTAGTTTATGATATGAAAAAGTTTGAAAGTCACTGGACTAATAAATTTATGTGGTGTTCTACTCCTTCCATTCATTATAGGGTTCCCCATCCACTTTTCACAGTTTTAGCAGCCATTGACTGAACCACATGCTAAAGACTAAAGGCCACGAGCATTTCTTGGGAGACCTGGTTTTCAGGAATAGCAATCTTGGGCAGCTAGCTATCATGTCTGGTGGTTAGAGTTGGCCTTATCTGGGTATTTAGTTATTGGTTGCATGTATTGAACAAAATCCTTTTGTAATTTCAGATTTTACTGTATTGTTTTTGAAAGTAGGTGAACTTGAAATTCTTACCACTTGATCCTTACCTCACTGGATTCCTGAGTTTATATAAATTTACAAACACTTTCTTGTTGTTGGTTTGATAATTAAGATTATTATAAAGCTAGTATTTCTAAATTTTAAAAGAAGTTCTGGTATTTAATGCATAAACATAAAGCATGCTTTCCTGTCAGAAATACCTGGGTTCCAATTCTTGTTTTACAAAATACTGTTTGTTTCATATTGTGATACTGGTTTGGTTGCTCCAAAGCAGGCCAAAATAATAGTGCCTTAAATAAGATAGAAGGTTCATCTCTGTTTTTTGGAAAATTATGAGCCAGTAGGCAGCTCGGAGAGTGGGGGAACTTGTCCCCCAAAGTCATTCAGGGACTTGGGCTCCTTCTATCCAGTTATCCAGCCCTGGTGTCCTCTTTATGCACATGGTTGAGAGACTGGCTCACTACTACCGCACTTTCCAGGCAATGGTAAAGAAGAGAATTTAAAAAGCAAGCCACTTCTTTTATGGGAATGGCTGGAAGAGGCACATGTCACTTCCTTTTATGACCTATTGGCCAAGTTTCAGTCACATGGCCCTAATCTAGCAACAAATTAGGCTGGGAAATGTAGTCTCTAGCTGGACATCTGTGAGCTTCTGTAAAACCTGAGGGTCCCACAGCCAAAAAGGAGAAGGAAAGTAGGGATATTAAAAGTCAGTCAGTACTTGGTTACTGGGCCTCTCTAAGCTTCTGTTTCCTTATCTGTAAAGTGGGGGTGAAAATACCTCCCTGTTGTGGCTGTTAGAATCACATGCATGAATGGATAAGTGCGTGGAGCATCTTATTCAGTCCCCGTCACCTTTAAGGCCTTACTAAATGGTTCCATTTATTACAGGCAGGGAGGGGCAACAGGCATCACAGAACAGAAATAGCACGGGCCTTGAACTGATGGTAGATCTGGATTTGAAACTTCGTTTGTTGATAGTGGTGTGGCTGAGGACACATTTGCTTAACCTCTCTGACCCTCAGTGAAAAGAGGGTTAAACTTATAAGGTATCTTATGATAATTCAATTAAAAAGTATATAAAGGTATCTTATGCAGTTCCTGACATGTAAAAGATATACAGTAAGTGGTTCCAGTTACTGTATATCTTACTGTACATACAGTAAGTAGAACCCAGCTAATTTTTGAGTGGTCTGAGTGTAATTTCTTAGTTAAATGTTCATGTTGAGGAAAAATTACTATATAAAATTAATTTGAAGAGAATTGCTCTAAGGAGTTTCAGCTGGTAATGTACAATCACCAATCTGTATGTTTTCAGTTTGAATACTTGGAGCTTAAGCCTAAGGCAGTGTTTTCTAAAGAGATCTCTGAGAGGTACAGGCACTAGAATCACCAAAAAGACTTGGTAAAAATGCAGCTCCTGATCAGCGTCTCTGTGACTACAGGCACATCTCCACATTTTTATAAACATCTCCAGGGTGATCTTTATCGTGCTGAAGTTTGAAATCTCAGGTCTAATCCACAGCACTCATTTAAGTATTAGATTACTTGTACTGTACTTCGAGAGAAGGAATTCATTTATCTTATCTGATTTCAGATACATAAGCTTAGAATGACGAGTTTCTAAAATGAATTCAGGGATGAGATATTTTCCCCCAAAAGGTTGCAACTTAAAAAAGTAATGAATGTTGGCTCTCAATTCTTTTTTAGGTATTGAGAAACCAGAGATTTCCTGCTTCCTATCATCATGCAGTGGAAACTGTTGTGAATATGCTGATGCCACACATCACTCAGAAGTTTCGAGATAACCCAGAGGCATCTAAGAATGCAAATCACAGCCTTGCTGTCTTCATCAAGGTGGGGATCTCTAGGCCAGAGTGTGCTGGCTAAGTGACTGAAGTGTCCTGGCTAGCAGAGTAACTAGTATATAGTAGTTTATAGTTAGTTGCTCAGTCAATGTCAATGACATGGTTGTATGCTAAAGGATAAACTTACTAACAATAAAGACTGATTAGAACCCAACTTTCCAAAAAGTTTGGGCCTAAATACTTACCTTTGTGGGTTGTGGTTGTCCACAGAGATGTTTCACCTTCATGGACCGGGGCTTCGTCTTTAAGCAGATCAACAACTACATCAGCTGCTTTGCTCCTGGAGATCCGAAGGTAGTGTGTCTGTGTTGTTACACACTGTTGTTTTTTTCTCACTGATACACTACCAGAAACCTGACCCTTTCTCTTTGTTCACGCCAGAGTTTTCTTTCATTCCCAGAGGCACTACTCACTCCCCTTTCTTAAAAATACTAACTAGTACTTACTTGCATTAATATGTGAGATGTTAGGGATGCTGGAATCCCAAATGTAAAAGAAACATATTTATTTGATTTTCTCATTAACACCTGAAATGACTTCTCAACTGCAAAACTAAAAGTATATGTGTTGGGAGTCATAGTTTATTTAACAAGATAATAGAAGTAACTGCCCTTCCTCTTACTCATTTTTTTATTGTATTCAATCTGTGTCTATAATAACTGCCTGAAGTCCTTTATTGAAATAGGAGGAGCATAAATAATAAATGCTCTGAAAGTCAGTGGAGAATATTGTTTAATGAAATGTGTTCTCAATTTTCAAACAAATCCCTGCAGCCATTCCAAAATCTAAAATAGCACTGGCCATGCATTTCTGTTTTTTCTTCCCAATTTCTCCCCCTCTGTCCCCCCTCCACCCTGCACCACCCCCCACCTATCAGCATTCCCCCTCCCTTAGTTCATGTCCATGGGCTGTACTTATAAGTTCTTTGAGTGCTCTGTTTCCTCATCATTTTTTTACCTCTCCTTGACTATTTTATGTCTACTAATTATGCTTCTTCTTCCCTGTACCTTTCCCCCCTTATTCCTCTCCTCCTCTTTCCCACTGAAATTCTTCCAGGTGATGTCCATTTCTCTGACTCTGTTCCTGTTCTAGTTGTTTGCTTAGTTTTTGTTTGCATTGTTTTTCTTTTTTTCTTTTTTAGGTTCACTTGTTGATAGCTGTGAGTTTCTTGTCATTTTACTGTTCATATTTTTGATCTTCCTTTTCTTAGATAAGTCCCTTTAACATTTCATATAATAAGGGCTTGGTGATGATGAACTCCTTTAATTTGACCTTATCTGGGAAGCCCTTTCTCTGCCCTTCCATTCTAAATGATAGCTTGGCTAGACAGAGTAATCTTGGATGTAGGTCCTTGCCTTTCATGACTTTGAAGACTTCTTTCCAGCTCCTTCTTGCCTGCAAGGTTTGTTTTGAGAAATCAGCTGATAGTCTTATGGGCACTCCTTTGTAGGTAACTGTCTCCTTTTCTCTTGCTGCTTTTAAGATTATCTCTTTATCTTTAATCTTGGGTAACTTAATGATGATGTGCCTTGGTGTGTTCCTCTTTGAGTCCAACTTCTTTAGGACTTTCTGGGCTTCTTGGACTCCCTGGAAGTCTATTTCCTTTCCCAGATTGGGGAAGTTTTCCTTCATTATTTGTTCAAGTAAGTTTCCAATTTCTTGCTGTTGTTCTTCTCCTTCTGGCACCCCTATGATTCTAAACATTGGAATGTTTAAAGTTGTCCCAGAGATTCCTAAGCTTCTCTTCATTTTTTTGGATTCTTGTTTCTTCATTCTGTCCCAGTTGAATGTTTATTTCTTCCTTTTGTTCCAAATCTTTGCTTTGAGTCCTGGTTTCCTTCCTGTCACTGTTGGTTCCCTGAATATTTTGCTTTACTTCATTTTGGGTATCTTTCATTCATTTTTTCATTTTTCAACCAAGCTCAATTAGTTCTGTGAGCATTTTGATTACCGGGGCTTTAAATTCTCCATCAGATCAGTTGGCTATCTCCTCATCACTTAGCCCTCTTTCTGAAGCTTTGCTCTGTTCTTTCATTTGGGCCATATTTCTTTATCTCGGCACACTCATTAAATTGTAAGGGGGTGGGGCCTTAGGTATTCACCTGGTCAGGGCATCCCTTCTTGCTGCACTGTGGTGCTGCCTGGGGGAAAGGGGCCAAAGAGGTACAATGCAGTTTGCCTGCTCAGCTCTAGCCTCTCTTTCAAATGAACTCTCGAGAGACTAGGAGTTTCTCCCACCACAGCAACCGCCGAAGTTCACAGTCAGTTGTGAGTCTCAGTTTCCGGTTCAGACACCCGTGCCCACTTGGTTCACTGCCTTGACACAGCCATTTTTAAAACATCAGTTGAAAGTATTTCCAGGTAATGCCATATATGTTTTCAAGAAATAATGAAAATTGGCCTACTGAAGGTTACCAAAAGATGCCAGCTGTGCTCCATTCCAAGTAGTCTTCTGAGGACCAAATTTGTAGGGATTGGCAAGTCCAAAAGAGGTGAGCCAGGCAGGAGGCTGGAGACCCAGGAAAGGGCTGATCTTGCTGGTTGAGCCCAAGGACAGTCTGCTGGCAGCACTTCCCAGAGCATGCAGTCCTGAGAAGGTCAAGAAGCTGAAGACTGGGTCTGTTATTTCTTACATGTTTTTAGGGTGCTATATAAAATACCCAGTGAGGTATTTAACTTAGGACTAACCATTTTTTTCCTGCAGACTCTCTTTGAATACAAGTTTGAATTTCTCCATGTGGTGTGCAATCATGAACATTATATTCCATTGAATTTACCAATGCCATTTGGAAAAGGCAGGATTCAAAGATACCAAGGTAATCTTACCTTTACATATTTATGCTTTGTCTTTTCATTAAGAGAGTCATTTACTTTTAATAAGATGAGAGAACTGATTTCAACAGGACATTAGATTTTTTTGTTGTTTTTTTCATGGATGAATTAATTTTTTTCTAGTTAAATTTCCATTTTAAAAATATCGATAAAATGGTCTACAGGAACTTACTTTTCAGCAAACTTACCAGACTACAGATCATGTTAGTGTGACTCTTTTTCATTGAAACATTCCTTTGTTTAAACAATAGAAATCCATTTTACTTACTGTGGTTTGTTTTTATTTGTTTCACTTTTTCTTTTTTTCTCATGAATTAGCTTTTCTTTCGCCAACTGTGGAGTCAAATGAAACTCCTATAGGTAGGTGTGGGGTATGATGCTTGCTTTCTTGCATTTTCCTCCTTTAAAAGAAAAAGAATGCAAGTGATTGCTGAAATGCTTTTGTATGCTATTCATCTAGGCATTTCCCATACACTTGGGTCAGTTTTTAAACTCATGATAAACCAGCGAATGTATTCTCACCATAGGTAAGACATTGCAATGACATCTCAGGGAGGCATGTTGCTTTTTGCTCATGGGTCCTCTAGGACATTTTTTTAGAAGTAAAACAAAGAAAACCCCTGCCTTGCTCTAAAAATGTATTACTCCACCATTTTCACAGCTCTTGTCCACAGTGGTGGTCGCAGCCTACATCCCAGCGACACAGCTCTTCACGTGCTTTTCATGTGTGTGTGTTGAGTGTTTATTCACTTTCCTGTATCCTCTTTAAATTCAGTTCACAGTGATTTCTCTATCTTTACTGAGTTAATCCAAGTAGCATGCTAGGGCTGTCAAGTGATCTTTACTAGTTTTAGTGCCTTGGATGTGCTCAGAATTGTTTTTGCTAAAGGAGAGAAAAAGTGGAAGAATGCCACCAAATTATTAATAACGCCTAAATCAGCTGACTCTGAAGTTCAGAGAGAAATATACAAAGGCCTTCATTCAGAGACCTAGATATATTCCCCCAAAACAGAATCAGACTGATTTTTAAGGAATAGAAGAGGGACTGTGGTCCTGGAATGGGTATTCATGCATTCAACAAATATTTACCCAGTACCAACTATGTTTAGCCTCAGGATACAGTCATGCACAAGTGTCTACGTAAAAATGTCCAAACCTGTTAAGAATTTTTGTAAGATTTTATTTGAGCCAAACTAATAACAATTGTGGGGAAAGCAAGATCTCAAACATTTCTTAGAATGGCAGTCAGCAGCTTCCTTTATGATTATATAAGGGTAGAAGAAAGCAAGGTAGAGATGAGATTACAGGATAATTAACAAGAATATGTGCTTTCTTAAGGATAGTTACCCTTATTTCGAAGGAAATGTAACCTTTAAAGTAATGTAACCTAGATGCACAAAAGCAATAAACAGATCTTGCTTAAGGCAAAGAAAAATCTTTTACTAAAACAAGTTGTAGGGCTCTGGCTGGTGTGGCTCAATGGATTGAGCTCCGGACTACAAAGCAAAGGGTTCCTGGTTTGATTCCCAGTCAGGGCACATGCCTGGGTTGTAGGCCAGGTGCCCAGTAGGGGGTGTGTGAGAGGCAACTGCATGTTGATGTTTCTCTCCCTCTCTCTTTCTTCCTTCCTCTCTCTCTAAAAATAAATAAGTAAATAAAATCTTTAAAAAAAGTGTGTAGGCCTAGAGCATCACTACCCATCATGACCTGCCCAGTTAGGAATTTATGATCAGATTACCTGTGAGGTTATTTTCCATAGAACCTCTTTATCATCCACACAAGGATGATAATCCTTGGCTGTTTTACCTAAGGGAAATTTATAGAATGTTAGAGAGTGATAATGGCTAAGGACAGAAAAACAAAGCAAGAAAAGGGGATATGAAATGAGGTGATGTTTGAGATAGGGTAACCAGAAATTGGTAATATGAAGAAAGTGAGGGGTTGAGCCACGAACACCGATGGGGGAAAACATTCTGGGCCGAGGTAATAGCCAGTTATTCAGCATTCCCTGATCCAACCCTAGCCCAGCCATCTGGTCTCACTCCCCACTATCACCCACATTTCAGAAACACCTGCTACTCCCACTTCCTCAAACATGACATGCCTAGCCCTGGCACACCTCAACCTCAAACCTAGTCCTGGGGTTGTCTTCATCTTCCTCCCCAGCCAAACACTCATCATCTCCTATATGGTCCCTGCCAGGTCTCCTCCTCACCCTCTCCCAGTACCCCAACTGAAATTAACCCTTTCGGTACGGGTGCCGGATATATCCGGCACCCATCTGATGACCTGTGTGGATGAGTGCCGGATATATCCGGCATCCATCTGTATGTAATTTTTATAAATTTTACTTATATAGTTGATAGAATTTTATATAACTATCTCTTAATATTAAAGTTACAAACAACACTTGGAAAAAAACATTGTTTTATTAAGCATAGATCTTCTATAAGGTTAGAAAAGTCTTCACACAAAGGAGGACTGACCATGTGCTATGTGCGCGTTTTCGGCACAGCACCTCATACAGCGGGAGTGTCGCGGCGGAAAGAGCGCTCGTACCGAAAGGGTTAATCACTCTTAACCCTGCACTTCAAACATTGTCACTCCCTCATCTCATAGTCTTCCTTCCACTTGTCAGGGTGATGAGGACAGCTCTGTATGCCTAGTTGTTGGGCAGTGAACATGTGCTAATGCCCACCTTCCACTCTGACCCAGCAGAACCCAGTTGCTTATTGGGTGAAGTGGAAATCCTTCAGGTGCCAGCAGACTGACACAAACTCTTAGTAGAATGCTAGGTATTTGGTGACAAAGGGACACAGGTAGATAGGTGTGAGTCATTTAGTGATAATTTACCTTACATTGATAGGAATAAGTACTTTTAATCATTTTTTTCCTCTCTCCCTTTTACTGTCCCCGCTCCCGCCACATGTGCACACGCACAGTTAAACCCATCAACAGTTTTCTTCTAAGTGGCTTATCTGAATTCAAGCTGTGAACTGTTGTTTGGATAAACTGGGCTTAATGTAAAGACTGGACACTATTATTCTGGAAATAATCGTTCTCTTGCTACTGCTAAAGGGTTTTGTTATCAGTGGAAAATGAGTTCTTGTGATGTCATGAGGAAAAGAATTTCCTGAGACCACATGGGAGAATGTGGCTCCGTGGTAAACTTTACTGATGACATAAAATTAACGGGGTTTCCCCCCTGGCTTTCAGTGTCCCATCTCCGTCCATCTTGCCATGAAAAGTTCCAGTCTTGTCTTCAGCAGGGCCGAGATGAAAGCCAGTGCCCAGAATTTCTGCTCCATATTAGTGTACAGTCCAGTCCAGTATCTTGCCAGCTTAGCGTGTTTCCAGCTGCAGTCTGTTGCTCTGCTGTGATATTCAGGCTCTCTCCTGGAGCCTGCATGTGTAGCCTGCGCAGCCATGGGCCATGTGGCTGCTAAGCCCACATGGCTATGGAGAAAGGACATGCAAGTACATGGGGCGAGTGGGAGTCACGAGTAAGAGAGAGAGAAAGATAACAGGCGCTTCTTTGTCTCCCTGGAATTATATTAGTTTGGGCTTGGGACTGACCAGGTGTTTTTTACTAAATGATCAATTTCCCAGGGTTTAGCAGATTTTGGATAGGTCCATGTCTCCCACTTAGACTGACAGGATTCTATGGTCAAGCACCTCCCCCTGCACCCCTTAACAATCCATTTCCACAGGGGGAAAGGGAGGAGTGTTAATCTCCTTGGCACAGCAATGCTATAATCCCCTTGGGTGTAAAGCTGTAGCTTCCTGGATAAGCAAACAGGTTTATGTTCCCTTTTATTAACCTCAATGTTTAAGTACCTTTGCTTCTCCTTTCCCATCATTAATTAGCTAAATACCGATGGTAACAGTTTCATGGGACTTGAGTCAGTATTTTGGATAAGTTAAAGTCAAATGAGGGGCCTCTAGTTTTTTCTCTAATAATGGATTCAGTAGAAGAATTAAAATCCTTGAACTTCTGGCCAAGATGGAGACGTAGGTAGATACACTATGCCTCCTTGCTCAACCAAAACAAGGACAACAACAAATTTAAGAGCAAAAAGTAACTGCCAGAAATTTGAACTGTATAGAAGTCTGACAGCCAAGGAGTTAAATAAGAAACATTCATTCAGACAGGTAAGAGGGGCGGAGACAGGCAGCCAGGCAGAGAGGACACACGGCAAAGTGGCAGCTGGTGGACTGAGTAGTCCTACATTTGCTTGTGGATAAACCGGGAGGAACAATTGGGGAGCGAGACAGGCCACACCACCCAGGGTTCCAGCGCAGGAAAAGAGCCTCAAAACCTTTGGCTGTAAAATTCTATGGGGGTTGTGGCGATAGGAGAAACACCCAGCCTCACAGGAGAGTTTCTTGGAGAGACCCACAGGGTCCTAGAACATACACAAACCCACCCACTCACCCGGAATCAGCACCAGAATGGCCCAATTTGCTTGTGGGTAGCAGGGAAAGTGCTAAAAGCCAGCTGAGAACTCAGCAAGTGGCATTGTTTCCTTGTAGACCCCTCCCATACATACAGTGCCACAACAGTTGTGCTGAGACAAAGAAATATGGCCCAAATGAAAGAACAGATCAAAGCTCCAAAAATACAACTAAGTGAAGAAGAGATAGCCAACCTATCAGATGCACAATTCAAAACACTGGTAATCAGGATGCTTACAGAAATGTTTGAGTATGGTTGCAAAATAGAGGAAAAAGTGAAGGATATAAAGAAAAATATACAGGGAACCAACAGTGAAGGGAAGGAAACCAGGACTCAAATCAGTGATTTGGAGTAGAAGGAAGAAATAAACATTCAACCAGAAGAATGAAGAAACAAGAATTCAAAACAATGAGGAGAGGCTTAGGAACCTCTGGGACAACTTTAAACATTCCAACATCTGAATCACAGGAGTGCCAGAAGGAGAAGAGGAAGAGCAAGAAATTGAAAACTTATTTGCAAAAATAAGGGAGAACTTCCCCAATCTGGCAAAGGAAAGGAAGTAGACTTCCAGGAAGTCCAGGAAGCTCAGAGAGTCCCAAAGAGGTTGGACCCACTTTGGACCCAAGGAAGCACTCACCAAGGCACATCATAATTATATTACCCAAGATTAAAGATGAAAGACTCTTAAAAGCAGCAAGAGGAAAGGAGATAGTTACCTACAAAGGAGTATCCATAAGAAAATCAGCTGATTTCTCAAAAGAAATCTTACAGGCAAGAAGGGGCTGGAAAGAAGTATTCAAAGTCATGAGAGGCAAGGACCTGCATCCAAGATTACTCTATCCAGCAAAGCTTTCATCTAGAATGGAAGGGCAGATGAAGTGCTTCCCAGATAAGGTCAAGTTCAAGGAGTTCATCATCACTAAGCTCTTATTATATGAATGTTAAAAGGACTTATCTAAGAAAAAGAAGATAAATATAAACAGTAAAATGACAACAAACTCACAGTTATTAACAATTGAACCTAAAACAAAAACAAAAACAAACTAAGCAAACAGCTAGAACAGGAACAAAATCACATGGAGGGTAATCAGCAGGGCCAGGGAGGGGGAAGAATGGAGGAAAAGGTACAGGGTTAAGAAGCATAAATGGTAGGTACAAAATAGATAGTGGGAGATTTAAGAATATTATAGGAAATGGAGAAACCAAAGAACTTATATGAATGACTCGTGGACATGAACTAAAGGGAGAGAATGCTAATGGGAGGGAGAGTGCAGGATGGAGGGGAATAAAGGGGGGATAAAAATGGGACAACTGTAGTAGCATAATCAATAAAATATATTTAAAAAATAAAAAATAAATTGTTTTGAAATCTCAGAACCACCAAAAAAAAATTTAAAATTTTTAAAAATAGAATTAAAATCCTTGTTACAGCTTACTGAAAAGGTGTATTTCAGCTTCAGAGTGATGTTGAGCTGCCTTCTCTAAGTAGAATTTGCATTTACTTGTATCCTTTTTCCAGAAGAGCTTTAATTTTTTCACTTACCTTGATGATGATTTACTAATTTGGGTTGGTGTTTTGCCCGTTTTCATTTTAGTTTATATTAGTTTTTTATTTGCTTTTAGAGGTGCAGAAGTATTAAGATTATATTTTTTTAAATCTATATTAAGTAAATTTTTTTATTCAGCGATAATGAAATAAATAGGTTATATGCTACTTCA
>VMDR010010687.1:0-30208 GCA_007922815.1 Macrotus californicus | reverse complement strand
CCTTATCTGGGAAGCACTTCATCTGCCCTTCCATTCTAAATGATAGCTTTGCTGGATAGAGTCATCTTGGATGTAGGTCCTTGTCTTTCATGACTTTGAATACTTCTTTCCAGCCCCTTCTTGCCTGCAAGGTTTCTTTTGAAAAATAAGCTGATAGTCTTATGGGAACTCTTTGGAGGTAACTGTCTCCTTTTCTCTTGCTGCTTTTAAGATTCTCTCCTCTTTAATCTTGGGTAATACAATTATGATGTGCCTTGGTGTGTGCTTCCGTGGGTCCAACTTCTTTGGGACTCTCTGAGCTTCCTGGACTTCCTGGAAGTCTATTTCCTTTGCCAGATTAGGGAAGTTGTCCTTCATTATTTTTTCAAGTACATTTTCAATTTCTTTTCCTTCCTCTTCTCCTTCTGTCACCCCTATGATTTGGATGTTGGAATGTTTAAAGTTGTCCCAGCCTCTCCTCATTTTTTTGAATTTTTTAAAAAAGATTTTGTTAGTTTATTGTTGTTCAGTTACAGTTGTCTGCATTTCCCTCCCCATCACTACCCCCACTCGAACCAATCCCACCTCCCTCCCTTTCTCCCACCCTCCCCCTTGGTTTTGTCCATGTGTCCTTTATAGTGGTTCCTGAAAACCCTTCCCCCAACTGTCCCCTCCCCTCTCCCAGCTATTGTTAGATTGTTCTTAATTTCAATGTCTCTGGTTGTATTTTGTTTGCTGTTTTCTTTTGTTGATTATGTTCCAGTTGAAGGTGCGGTCATATGGTATTTGTCCCTCACTGCCTGGCTTATTTCACTTAGCATAATGCTCTCTAGTTCCATCCATGCTGTTGCAAAGGGTAGGAGCTTCTTCTTTCTCTCTGCTGCGTAGAATTCCATTGTGTAAATGTACCACAGTTTTTTGATCCACTCATTGACTGATGGGCACTTAGGTTGCTTCCAGCACTTGGCTATTGTCAATTGTGCTGCTATTAATTCTTGTTTTTTCATTTTGTTCTGATTGAATGTTTATTTCTTCCTTCTGGTCCAAACTGTTGATTTGAGTCTTGGTTTCCTTCCCTTTATTGTTGGTTTCCTGTGCATTTTCCTTTATTTCACTTTGCATAGCCTTCACTTTTTCCTCTAATTTGCGACCATATTCAACCAATTCTGCGAGCATCCTGATTACCAGTGTTTTGAACTGTGCATCTGTTAGGTTGACTTTCTCTACATTGCTTAGTTGCATTTTTTTCTGGAGCTTTAATCTGTTCTTTTATTTGGACCATATTTCTTTGTCTTGGCATACCTGTTATATAGTAAGAGGCAGAGCCTTAGGTGTCCTCCAGGGAGGGGTAACCCACATCACTGCGTTGTGGTTCTGTGTGTGGGGGAGGGATCAGAGAGGGAACAATGCCATTTGCTCTACTCTCAGCCAGCTTTCAGTCACTTCCCCCACTACCCACAAGCAAATTGGGCCCTTCTGGTGCTGATTCCCAGGTGGGTGGTTTTGTGTACATTCTAGGACTCTGTGGGTCTCTCCAACAAACTCTCCTGTGAGGCTGGGAGTTTCTCCCTCTGCCACATCACCCACAGGTTTTTTCAGTCAGAGGTCTTGAGGCTTTTTTCCCTCAAGCAGGAATCCTGGGTTGCTTGGTCTGTCTCGCTCCCCAGTTGTTCCTCCCGGTTCATATGCATGCAAATGTGGGACTGCCTGCTCTACCAGCTGCTGATTCACCCGATCTGTCAGGCACTGCATGCCCCATCCTCCAGCTGCTGCCTTGTCGTGAGTCCTCTCCACCCCAGCAGCCCATCTCCACCCCTCCAACTGGTCTGGGTGAATGCTTCTTCTTTAACTCCTTGGTTGTCAGATTTCCATACAGTTCAATTTTCTGGCAGCTCTTGTTTTTTGTTTTTAAATTTGTTGTTGTCCTTCTTTTGCTTGCGTGAGGAGGCAGTGTATCTATTTGTGTCTCTACCTTGGCCGGAAGTCTCTGTTTGCTTTTGCTAATATCTCTCTTGCCCCACCCTTCTTCCTATAAAAACTTCCATTTTGTACAACCCCTTGAAGGGCCTTTCTAGTTGCTGAATGGGATGCTGCCCGATTCATGGCTGCTGAGGTAGGGGTAGAGGTGGGTTCTCTTGAGTAGTGGCCCTGGCTAAGAGATGGCTAGCTGCCCACTGGCCAGATGAAGGACTCCTGGGAGGCCATATTTCCACTGGGGTTTCCCAGGACTCAATAGATCTTTCCAGAAGAGAGTAGCATTCGAATCAGTAGACTGAATAAAGCAGATGGCCCTCGCCAGTGTGAGTGGGCATCATCCAGTTTATTGAGGCCTGGATAGAACCAAAGGTGGAGGAAGGGAGAATTAGTTCTCTCCTTGAGCTGGGACATCCATCATCTACTGCCACTGAACAGTGGTGCATGCTGAGTGTAGGGTTTGGACGCTGACTGGTACTTACACCCTTGGCTCCTAGATCCTTGGGCTGTCAAATTCAGATATTACCAGTGGTCCTGGTTCTCCAGGTTGCAAATTGCACAGAATGGGATTCCTCAGCCTCCATTTCCTAGACAATTCCTATGATAAATCTCCTCTTACATCTCTCTCTCTCTTTTCGGTTCTGTTTCTCTGGAACTCTAATATACCCATCCTTTCCTGTGCCCCTATCCACCAGGTGTAACCTATTCCAAATCTTGAGTTTATCATTTCCTTTCTTTAAAACTATTTATAATCCCAGAAAACAAAGTGTTTGGCTTTAGCTGTTTCTAACTTTATTGAAAGGGTATTGTGTTGTAGTTTATTTTCTGGGACTTACTTTTTTACTCCATATCATATTGATAAAGTTCGTCTATATAGTTGTGTGTAATTATAATTACACTGCATTCATTTTAACTTTTGTCAATATGATACAATCAATTTATCCACTCTCCACGTGCAGGCACTTGACATGTGCTGTTTCATTCAATCTTCATTGCGACTCTGTAACAGAAAAGGGAACCTTTTTCTACTCCTGCTCAGAGTGCCTCAACCTATCCTTCTTTCATGACCCCCATTTTAAAGATGAAACTGAGGTTTAGAAAGATTAGATAACTGTCCTGAGTTTACAAAGCTCACGAGTGGTGACACTTGAGTTTGACCTCAGTTTAGAGACATATTGGCTGACCCAGGTTTCTTAACTTCAGCTCAGTGGAGCTACAGGTGGTACTTCACCTTCTCCCTACTGTTCTTTCTATAATCTTCCAAAGCATTGTTTAATTCCAGACACGTTCTCATGATGCAAGCCCCAAGCCAGCTAGCCCAGCCCTAGGACAAGGGCTATAGCTCTTCTGGAGTTATTCTGGGCCCACTGCTCTATAGGGATTTACATGCCAGCCTGGTTGGGTCTCACTTGATGGTACAGAAGAGAAGAAATGGAGAGTCCACTTGGGCAGCTGAGGACTGTTGGTGGAGCTGGCCTGTTGCCTGAGCTACCCTTTCCTCAGGCCACTCTAGTTTAGAATCTAAACTCTGGAGGCCTCTGCTCAGGGTGGCTTTTGGTACAGCTGCAGCCCTAGCTGTAGCTTAAAAACCAGGATGGGGCACAGGTTGACAGCTAATGGGCAGGCCAACTCCAAGGCTTAGGTTATCCCTCTCACCCCAAACTGGGTCTTGGTGGTGCCAATCAAGGTGTAATATTGATGCAAGGGTCCCAGCTGAGTGCCGAGTGCCTGGTATCACAGATCTGTAGGACTGCTCAGACCTGAGACAGTTCATACAGGAGAAGTCAGGGCCCTGTCCTTGGAGGAACATGTATATGTACTCCACCAACTTTTATGAGGCCCCAGAATGTTATTTGTTGGTGACCACCCAACCATACCACCAACTGAAGGGAGTTGTAGCTGATTTCTTAATGAGAAGCAGCAAGACAAGGAGATGAGCTAAGAGGTAGGGTCTGTTTCTGCACATTCATCTCTGGTTATTAGGTAATTTTAGAGGGAACATGTATGTCTACTCTGGCTCCCATATTTAAGGTCTTGTTTGAGGGCCAGCTTGGCCCCTTCTCTGACTGAATGGGGACTGTTATAAATTAGAGACACAAAAGGGACCTAGAATATGAAATCAAGGAGCTTTGCTCAGAGCACAAAAAAAAAAAAAAAAAAAAGAAAAAAAGGCAATTGGGTCCTCAGCTGACTAGCTTTCAATGGAAAAGCAAAGAAAATGAAGGTTGTTTTGAATGTACCTAGAGATGCCCAGTCCCAATTGACCCATTTATTATAAGGTATATTCTGGGGACAGCACAGCTAGTCTAGGCAGGACATGGGAGTCACATCAAAGCACACAATTTGAAGGTCCTTCCAAAGTTCTACGAACCTGGGTTGTGTCCCCTTATTCCTTTCTCCTTTGGTTTTAAACTTTGAATATTTATTTTACAGGAGAAATAACTGTGTTTATAGCAAGACTTCCCATGTCCTTGTACAGTATGTTCTTAGGAGATGGACCCATTGGCTGGCTCTCAGGACAAGAGGCCAATTAATTGTACAAGAGCAAAAGCTCTCTTTTGTTGTGAAGTTTGTAAAGGTTCTAGTAAGAACATCAGATCAATACAATCATTGGTTGAAATATTCCTTTAAGTATTGTTTCTCTAGCCCACATTTTTGGTTTAATAGCCTGCTAGATATTTTTGCGTGGACATACCACTGAAGCTAGAAACTCACCATGTGACCTCATAGTCCCTTTCTAGCTCTGATAGTCTATGAGTCCATGCCTTAAACTAAGAACCTCCCTGCCCTGCCACATTCCTCCTGTTGCTAGTGGTGCCTGCCCCACAGCTCTTCAAGTTGTGCTGGTTCAAAATTTCATACCTCTCACATCTGCTTTACTCAGTCTTCTCTCTTGCTCTTCTTGTTTAGGCTCCAGGGGCTTACCAAGGCAGCTGCATTTCTAGTAGGTTTTGCACCGTCCCATCTACCCTAAACAATCAGCCCTCTGAGTCTGTTGGTTGTGCCTTCATGATGCTTCTTGTATCCAACTCCTCCTCACCTTTCCTAGCACCTATGGCTTGGCCGAGGTGCTCAGCATCTTCTACTTGGATCCCGGCACAGTCTCATACCAAGATTCATCCCTTTATATTTCATCCTGCATAAGAGTTGCTATATCAGTTTTTATGAATCACAACTCATATTACCCTCCTGCTCAAAAACTCTCACTGGATGTGTGTGTGTGTGTGTGTGTGTGTGTGTGTGTGTGTGTGTGTTTAGCAAGGAAAGTAAGAGTTTTTACTTCAGCTTTTAAAAAGATATTGTATTTATTTTCCATTACCATTTATTCTCCACTGTACCATCTTCCATCTCTCCCCCCTACCCCCCACCACCAATTACCATGCTCAAGTCCTCTTCAGTAAGGACAAACCTGCCTTCCAAGTCATGCTTCCCCTTCACTTTTCTCGTGCTCTGGTTAAACTAGGTGATTCAGTGTCCTGCAAACACACCTACCTATGTTCTTCCCTCACGTTTCTCTTCTGCCTACCCTGTCTTTCCTTCCTTATCACTTGTCAAAATCTATGTATCTTCAAGCTATGTTTCAACCTTCTTTATGAAAACTTCTTGGTCCTTATTTTTTCCTGTTTTAACCCCTCTTTAAACCCCTATTTTGTTTATATCCACCATAGGACAATGCATTCTTCCTCTGATAGACAGACAGACAGATATCCAGGAACTGCACCTCACTGATCTTTGTCTCCTCTCTGGAGCCTTAGTGCTCAGCACATGGAAGCATTTCATGAATGTTCATTGAACTGGATAAGTCTCCCTGATTCCATTCTCCCTCCTTGCCAACAATTCATTTAAATAATTATCTGATAATAATGGCACTTTGTTCCTACACAACATCCAAAGTTACAAAACTCTTTCACCTCTGCTTTTCATGAACAGCCCTTCAAGGATGGCAGGATAGATATTATTCTCATTTTATAGATACAAAAACTGAAGCTCACAGAGGGAAATAAGTTGCCCAAAGCTGCAAGTAAGCAACGTAGCCATTAATTGAACTCAGAGAAGTATCCTGATGTGCAATCAAAGGTCAAAGAAGAGAGCAACTGAAGTGCAAGTCCTCCCAAAGATTCCTTCTTCTTCTTCTTTTTCCTTCTTCCTTCTTCCTTCTTCTTTCTTCTTTCTTCTCCTTCTCCTTCTCCTCCTCCTCCCCCTCCTCCTCCTCCTCCTTCTTCTTCCTTTGTTGAGTGCGATGGAAATATTCTAAGCCAGCTGTGGGCACCTTATATAGGGTTACCAGGCAGGGAGCTGGACAGGTGATGCTGTGTGATTACACGATCATTTTAAATCAGTGCCTATTTTTCCCCTTCAGCCCCAGATACACATATCATCACGTGAACACCAGCAACCGTGGACCCCTCCTTCCTGTCCAAATTAAGCCATAACTCCAGGCTTTCTTTCAATATGAACACTCAGAAGATTCTGGCTGCTCAGACCTCATCAGGAAACTCTTGAATCTGGGCCTCATTTTCCCCCTTTTCTCACACTTGGAACTGACACCTCATTGACCCACCCATTCATTCATTCATTCATTCACTCACTCACATGTTCACCCATCAATGGATTCATTATCCAACAGATTTTTCTTGAGTTCCAGATCTGTACACTGCTGTTTGTTCCACTTCCCCAGGAGTCTCTCTGGCTCTTCAGTTCTAGGCAGAAAAATCCTGCTAAATTTCTAATGGGCTAATATGTTTCCTTTCCCAGGTAAGACTTGTACATTTTAACAGTGGGCTTCACCAAGAGAATGTGAAGGCTTTATGAAAGATTGGTGGAGGCTGAAGGTGTTTTGGTTAAAAAGGATCTTTTCTAAACAGACCTTGTGTAGGACTCAGAGGGTGGGGGATGATCTATAATTTCCTTTGTTTTTCAGTGCCATTGAAAGGAAAGCTGTATTTAACCTTCCCAAGGGTATTAGTGAAAGTTCCCTTATTTTCCCTTACTAAAACTCAGTGTGGATGCCCTCAGCGGACCTTGCAAATGTTTAACATCAGAGTTTGAAGTGAGTGGATGTGGCAAGGGAAATCCTTGGGTCTTAATTACACTTGGGATTGTTAGATAATAAATTTGGAAAAATAAGAAAATTCAAGAGAATAAATATGCACTGGTCCCAGAAATGTGGGGAATCCACATCCCCCTACCTTCTCTCCCATCATTACTTTTTTGCATTGAATGGATCCTGGCTGAACTGCAGGAAGACTTCTGGGGTCCCTACTACCAAGAAGCCCTTGGAGTCAGGATGTCTTAGCTATCCCTTCTCCACTCCTGGCAAGCTGAGTGAAATAAAGGGCTTGTTGGCTTGTCTCAGAGCCTAGCAGAGAGGCTTGCCTGGCAAAGGCAGATGATTAGAGAGCAAGATCGTGCGGTACATGAGGACTAATGAGACTCGAGATCAAATTATGTGAAGACCTTTGCAAATCAATTTTTCTTTCTACATGGCAAATACAATCCCTGAGATTAGTTAGCTCCTTTTTTTTTTTAAGTGGCAAATTATTTCCCTCTAAAAATTCTCCCTTTTCCCTTTGTCACTCTAAACACAGTGTATGTTCTTCTGGAGGTTTTGAATCATCATATAATGGAATCGGTACCCTCATTTTGCTATCTTTCAATATGAATGAACCATAATGAATGGTAAGATACACAATAAAGAATTCATTTATTTGTTTACCCTTCCCTTCCCCTAGTTTAGCAAAATAATTCAGATCCTGATTTTCTTTAACTTGCAAAAAAAAAAAATTGTTTCCCAGAGTGCAGAGACCTTCAGAGACCCCACGCCAGCCTCATTGCGGGCCCAGCTCACATGTGCTTCTGCTTGTCATCAGCTGCCTGCTCCAGGACTGGCTCAGTGTATAATTATATCGATGCCTACGGTTTGGATTTTTTTCCTACTATGTGGAAGCTTAATTGGAGTACAAGAATAAATGAGAATTGCTTTACAAAAATTAGAAGGTGATAGTAAATTCTCCCGGAGCAATCTTGACATAATGGCTCATGTCACCGACTGTAGCTGATTTCAGCTCTCTTAGTAACTCTGTGATATACCTCAGAAACATCTGGTATTTTTGAATGGACAGGTCAATCAATCTTTTGGACTCAGCAATGAATTTTTCATAGTAATCAGAGAGTTGGTCTGAAAAATTCTGTAGTTTATATTTGAACTGCTGGTGGTAATCAGAAATGATTTTCTTCATTGCAGCAGTCCAGCTTTTAATTATTTCCTGAGCACTGGTAGAAAACTCCACAATCTTTTCTTCCCTTTTTCCATCTGCATCGGCAAGGATGCTAAGATATTTCTGGATATCTTTCTGCACAAATTGCTCAACTTCACTTGAGAGTCGAGAAGCAAAGCTAGTGGCATTGACAGTGTATTTGGAATGGAAGTCCGTAAGGATATCTATTAACTTTATGATCAGGTCGATTATCTTTTCTTCAAGTTCATAATAGTTCATTGTCCAGATGACCACATTTGAATCAAAATATTCTTTGTGAAGAGCCTGTATGTACTCATAGATCTGCTCTAACCCTTGAGAAGCTTCTAGAAGTTTGTTTTGAGTAAGTTCATTAAGCTTACCAAGGTCAAGGTTTAGGTTTTCTTCCAGAAATTTGGAAACATATTGAGTATAACTGTCAAAGGTTATACTGATACCATGAATGAAATCAGTAAGTTTCTTCTCCTTTAAGTGGTTCAGCTTTCCTTCTATGTCTTGGAACACATTCTGTAAATATCTCTGAAGATCAGCTAGCATCTCTGTAGTGTTGTTAGACTGGAGGTCATTAAATACCTTTTGGATCTGTTGTGATAAAGATTTCAACAGTTTTCCATACTCCAAGGTTACATCTGTTAGTTTATGACTTTTTGAATCAAAAGGAAATTTAATCTTTAGGTCCTTGATTAATTCAGATTTCTCCATCAGGTCTTGGAAATAGGAAAACAGTATTTCTAACACACTATGGATTTTGGAATGTAGCTGGGACAGTGCCTTCCCTACTTCTTTCATGATCATAGTACAGAGTTCATCTATAGTGTATGTCCTGGCTCTTCCTGGGAGCTGGAATCTGGCAAACTTCAGGTAATCAATGGATGAGCCAATCAGACGCATGACTATTATTTTGTATTCCCCAATAACTCCTATTAGGCTGTCAAGCACATTATTTTGTAGTCTCTGGAGATCGACTTGGCCTTCCTGATCCAATAGTTCCTGGTATAGATTCTGGGCCTTGTCATTCCACTGCTGGTAGGTTCTCGTAGCATCTCTGGCCACCCTCCTGAGTTCGAGCGTTTTGTCTACCTCATCAATCAGACTCACTGCTACTTGATAGGTCTGCTCAGCTGTGTTCTGCAGATGTTTTCTCAGTTCTAAAGAAGCATCTCTCAGATCAAGTCCTGTGCATTCCTTGTGGTACTTGTTGACACAGTCATAAAGGGCCGCAGTTGCCTTGGGCGTACTGTCTTTCAGAGACTTTAGCAGTTCAGACACTGCCTCTTCTTCCCAGTTAACTTTCACCTCGAAGTTCTCATGAGATTCAGGGAAAATAAACTCAATTTTGAATATGCTGAGTTTTTTATCTGGAGATGTCTAAAACCAGGGGAAAAAGAAAAGGATAAAAAGAACATGTTTTCAATTATCCTGATTACATAATATACTACACTAAAACTTCATTAGCAGTTTAAAGATCAGAGGATCTTTCATATTCTGAAGGGGATTTATCTTTCTTATGTCAGTTCATGTGTTTGTCTTACCGTTAAACAAGCCTACTGTTGTTAATTCCTCTTTATCACGTGCCTCAGAAAGGATAGAATTATGCATAGCATTTACACAGTGACACTTAACATTAAGGCCTTCCTAGGACTGAAGATCAGAGGAGGAGGAGGGGAAGGGGAGAAAGAGGAGAAGCAGCCTGGGAAAGACTAATTCAGAGGAAAAAAGAAGTAGCAAAAAAGGAAAATGTCCAGAACCCATCCAGCCAAAATCTATTATAGAATACCAGCATCAGGAGCCATTCATTCTCCAAGCCTATGACAAACTTCAGTAACAGAACCTCCTAACTTCTTGTCTACTAAATCTAATGGCATCTCTGATTTGGCCCTGGCAGGGCTTGTAAAGTACAGAGCAATCTGGCATATCGCACATAAAAATTCTATTGTGGGGAAGTATTGTGAAGCCTCAGATATTCCAGAAACCACTATCTGAAAATGCTCTCAGCATATGGCAGAGTTTGCTCATGACTTGGGTGGTGAGCCATAACCCTCCTCTTTCTAGATTATGCCCAACAGTAATAAAATAATGGTAGTAATAGGATGCCATAGGCACACCTAATAATTAAAATTAATAAAAGACTCATTGTAGTATTTCCTGGAGAACAGTTCCTCAAAGGAGAAGCATGGCCTGCTCATTGCTGTGTTCTGCCTAGTCTGGGAAAGCCCTGAGAGAATATGTAGTGCTGAATTACATTTATCTGCCCCAAGTATCTACTTCCTGCTAAGGGCTGTAACCCATTAGGTGGGACTCACCTGAGGGCGATAGTAGAGATTGTATTTTAAGGTACTGTTATCATGTTCTGAGTCCATGGCCACCGTGCCTATGGCTGGAAAGGCTGCTGAGTAGTAGGCATTTCTATCTGAGTAGTAGCGCAGATGGACATCAGTAAAGGTCGGGCTGGTGATGTCCAGGCGAACCTCTCTTTCCCAGTCCCTGCAAGCAGAAAAGCAGAT
Source organism: Macrotus californicus (assembly GCA_007922815.1). NCBI lineage: Eukaryota > Metazoa > Chordata > Mammalia > Chiroptera > Phyllostomidae > Macrotus > Macrotus californicus. The sequence continues at coordinate 19,494 of VMDR010010687.1, read as the reverse complement.
GAGCCACCATGAAAGGGGTAAGAAGATCTGAAAAAAATCATAATGATTTGAAAAGGGATGCAATATCAATAAAAGTTTTATACAGAAATCCTTGATATTTGCCATCTTCTTTATATTCTGCACTGATATCACGGTGGGCAAATGTTCCTTTAGCCTTAGAGACTAATGTGCCATCTTCAATCTTGTGTGTTCCCACAACTGCAGAGGAGAGATTTTTCATTTGATTAATAACTGTAGGACACAAACATGTTCATTGTGACAACCTGGAGAAATCCATCTTAGCTTAAAGAGCTTACTTATATATTTGAAACATGCAGCCCACATTCAAAAAATAAATAAATAGGAGATATTATCAGCCCTAAAATCATTACAGAAAAGTCTATTTTCTTTGAACCTATTCTTCTGAAATGTCAGTAGGTTTTCTACAGGATGTTACATGTGGGTCTATAACTATCTCTTCTTTTAAATGTTGCTATAGAGAGGAATTGTGCCTCTAGTCATAACCACACAATTATTGGTCCACAACCCTCATTGAAAACATGTAACATATAGGATTCTTATACAGGAGAGGTCAGGACATTTCCTTACCATTAAGGTTATATTCCAGGAACTGTATGGTTGAACTGCATGTGGAATCCAGGAATGTTTCAATGTGATCTTCCTCGTTTTTCAAACCAGCACTCCAAGTAGTGTTATACGGGGGAGAGGCCACCCCGAAACGTGCAGTGAGTGCTCCAAAGGAAGGGATGTAGATTCCAGCAGGCACAGAGAACTTCATGGAAGGAATCTTAATAGTCTGATTGGGCAGGGTGATGTTTGGCAACTTGAAGTCTGCAATCTTGCCAGCCATCTCGTTTAGATCCAAAACAGCAGTGCCAATGGGAATACTTTTTGGATAGGTGTACTGGGGTATAGTTAACTCAGATTCAGGCAGAGTTATCTCAAAAAATGGAACTGAAGAGTCTTCTGGTTGAGAATACTTTGTTAACACATCAACTTCAGGGAATTTCACTTTGGGTAGTGCTGGTACTTTGAGGGCAAATGGCGAGGTACGTAGCTTCTTGTAGATTTTTATTTCACTGAAGTCAAGGAGGTAGGATGGAACCTGTAGATCTGTAAGTGGGACTTGGAACATAGGTGTGACAACAACAGAGTTCAGATTATTCAGTTTCAGTCCAGGAATAACAAATTTATCAGCCAGTTCTTGCATGGGGACAGAGAAAATATAGCCCCTGGGGTTTTTGGTGTACACAAGGGTGGCTGAAGCACGAAGAGACTGTTTCCTGTCAGTGCTGGTGGTGACATCCAGCTTTAGAAGTTCCCATAAGGTCTTGGTATAAACCGGTAGGGCAATATTGTTGAGGAAATGTAGGTGCCCTTCTAAGGTACCTGCAATGTCAAGGTGGGCCTCTTCTTGGTCATTGGAAAGCTGTACATCATTCTGGAGAGACCCAGAGAGGACCTTGATCTCACTTTTCCAGCTCACCTTCTGGTTCTCAGTGTTAACATTTAGGGACATTTCCTGGCCAAGGTAATCAAGATCAAGGAAGTAATTGGGCTGACGTGCACTGACCTGAACAAGGGCTGACATTTTCCATGGGGAGAGTTCCAGAGTGGCTTTGCCTATGTGCTCTCCAGATGTCGAAAAGGGGCCCGTTAGCTGTAAGTGGTTTTTGGTATTGTGTTCCCAGAGGGCATACATGCTTTGGAGAGTGGCTTCTCCAGCAAAATTTTCTTTTACTTCAAGGTTCCAGATACCATCAACTTTGGAAGCCCCTTGTAGCTTCACTGAAGACCGGGTACCCTTGGAATTTAAGTAAGTGTTGACCTCACTGGCAATCATTCCTGAATATTCCTGTGAAAGGACCGAACCCTTGATATTTCCTTTGTGGGATGACTCAATGGAAAAGTAAGAAGTGAGGGTTTCTAAGCTGAACTTGTGGTCAATGGTCCCTGTGGCAGTAGAGTAAAGCTTGGTGGAATTGAAATCATACTTCAATTCAGTGGATGAAGAGACAGTAGGGTTTGACTTGGGATTTCCATTAAGTTCTTGCTTGAAACCCATTTTCAAAATTGGACTTTGGACTTTGGCTGTTGTTGTCACTGAAGCTTCCATGGCCTTCCTGGTTAAGCTAATGGTGCTGTCGTGCTTGCCTTCCACAAATTTGTTACTCAGAGACAAAGCTGTGGCCAGCTTCAACCCCCGTTTCCTGGTCAAACTTGAGGTGCCCTCTAATTTGTACTGAAGCGCATCAATGACAGAAGAAGTGGAAGTAAGCAAATGAGCAACAATATCTGATTGGTTGTAAAGTCCAAAATTGGTATTCAAGGTGATGACACTTGATTTAAAGGAAAAGTCATAGGTAATATTGCCCATGGCTGGAATTAAAATATTGTTTGGAGTATTTAGTGCCTTGATTTCTGGAAGAGAAAACTCAAGAAAATTCCTAGGGACGTTAAGGACTGGCATATCTAGGATTAATTTTTGTGAGGGCACATAGAAGCCAGAATCTGGGATGGTGACACTGGGGAGGCTGATCTCTTTTGGGATCACATAGCCGAATGGCAGCATCTCTACTGCGAATGGAGATACTTCAGCATTGACTACTGGAATAGTATATCCAGGAATCTCAAAGGTCCAGGGTTGCTTGTTCAGAGATGTTTCAACTTGGTACTTATCAAATCTAATTTTTACATTATTATAGAATCTGGTAAAGAGATTTAATGCCTTGCCCCTGGCTTCCTCAAAATGCCTGTTGAAGGAATTGATGTTCTTATTGATAAACACATACAATACATCCAAAGGAATTGGGATGGAATGTTTGTCTTTGTTTTTCTTATACTGAGCCTTTACACTTAAATCAAATGACTGCTTTGTTGTTTTCAAGAATTCTTTCAAACCAGTTTTTTCCCATATAGAGAAATCATTCACGTGGGGAATTGTGAGTCTTGTATAAGGTAGAGTCATTTCAGGGATTGTTAAAGGAATGTTCAGGAAATCCAGGTTGGCTTCTCCATTTACTCCTACATGGGTCTCAATGCTGTTCTCATTGTTGGCAGTGGAGAAATTGTGATTGTATTTATACTGATTGAACCTGGTACTGGCTTGCCAACTTGCTTGCTGGGCGTTCGGACTCAGAAACAGTGCGTAATTATTCAGGAAGTCTATTTTCCCTGTCAGTTTTAATGGAAAACTAACTTTCAGGTTTCCTTCATTGTTGGTGGATGCAGTAATCTCAAATGGCTGTGCTGAAAGGAAGAGAGAATTCTTCAAAGTCCCACTAACTTTTCCCTGTAAATGAGCATTATGGTTGCCAGTTACCTCAACCTTCGTCTCTCGAAGCCGGGCTATGCCTTTACCAGTGAGAACGCTGTGGCCCACATGCGGGGATTCAACTTGGGACTGAATCTCCAATTGGTAAAGGTCGAGAAAGCTAGACTCATAATCCAAGGTTTGGTTTACTCTCAGGTGTTTGCTATTGATCGTGTTTGACAATTCAAAGGACGTGAGGGGTCCTTTCACAGTGAAGCTAACTTGTGATTCATGTGCTCCCTCATCTGAGAATGTGGGGCAGGCCCATTTCCAGGATCCCGTCCCAGAAGAAGTCCATTCTATGTGTCCAGCTTCAAACAGGGTTTTGATTTCATTGTGTAGGTCGGCCTGACTGGAGAAGTCCAGTTTGGGGATGTTCAGTTTGTGGAAGTACTTTGTGTTGCTGTTCAGGGTAAACTGATTATTGATCTTGATGAGGACACCATTACTGAGCTCCAGCGTGTTTTTTTCTGTGTGTAAACCTGCCACTGTGTTTGATTTTCCCTCAATAGCACTTCCCAAAAACAGCACTTCGCTCTTATGCTCTGTTTTCAGGTACTTGCTGGAGAAACTTACAGATTCCTTCAGAATGAATGGATTAACCTCAGGGTATGAAAGTTGTGCATTTGCCTGAAAATCAAATTTGAGAACTTCTAATTTGGAGTCTCCTTTGGCAGTGACGGAAGCCATAATCCCTGCCTCGTTCACTGAGGTTGTTACATTCTGAATGTCAACATTCGCGTCTAATGTGAAAAGAGGAGACTGAATTTTCAAAATGCTATGGAGCTTGCCAAAAGTAGGTGCTGCGATTGTGTGTGAGATGTTGGGGAGCTGGAAGTCTGGTATGTGAAGGTCAAGAACTTGAAAATCTCTGAGGTCCAGACTTGGGATTACGAATTCTGGAATTGTGATTTCTGGAACGTGGAAGTCTGGCAGAGTGACTCTAGCAAGGATGGTGTCCATCCCCTTCAGGTCCTTCAGGTACACTTCCGGAACTGGCCACTGCAGCTCACTGTCCAGCACTTGGTCAATGACTTGGATGATCTTTGCTTTGATTTCTACCAAATCAATTGTAAAGGAAGGAATGGGGAAAGTGTTGAGGACAGTAAATTCTGGTGTGGAGAACCTGAGTGGGACTTGGATCTCTCCTAACTTCTTAAAGTTTATCTGAATGGATGGAATCTTCAAATCTGTCAGGGGGACTATAAAGTCCGGAGTCTGAAATGTAGCTTCCTGAAGGGCACGGAGACTGACTTCAAAGGCAGGCATTGTCCCAAAGGTGGTCTGGATTTCGGGGACAGTGAAGCCTTGTTCTACCAAGACTTTCAGGCTTTCAGCCCAGCCTCGGATAGAATACTGCTCTGCAAAGTTGGTAAGGCTTATGACAGCACGACTCCACCAGTCAGAAATGTAAGTAACAGCAGTGCTGTAGACTTGGCCTACCAGCAGCAGGTACTGCTGAGCTGTCTGTTGAAAGTTTATTTGATCTATTCGGTCTCGCATATCTTGTAGGGTCTCTTGGAATTTAGCTTTCATGTAACTTAGAGATTTTGAATTTAAAGCCTCCTGGAACCAGTCAATGAGTACGGTCCCATTGACGCCTTTCATATTTTCCAGATGCTCTGAGACCAAGGTGCTGATGTCCTCTACAAACAGTTTTACTGCCCTTGCCTTCTGGGGAAGTTCCAGGGCCTGGATTTCAACATTGAGTCTCTGAGTCACCTCATGGATTTGGTTATTGGTGTTATCTACAAACTGGTGGTAATCAAATGACCTTAATTTCTTTATCAGCATGTCAAGGAATCTGTTTACTTCTTCAATGAGTTTTTTGAACGACAATGCTTTAAGCTGTGTGACAGCATCATCAGTAAACCCAACTAATTTCTCAAAGTGATCTTGTATCCCAACTTGTTGTAGGACATGACTCAGCTTCTGAACAGTCTCCTTCAGCTTATATTTGTGGGCCAACTGTACTGATTTATCCATGAACACCTGGATGTGTCGGTCTATTTCATATGTCTTAATGAACCTGGGGATCACAGCTCTAAGAGCATTGATTTTTTCGGCTACTGCATAATCTTCAATGAAAGTTCTAACATAGTATTTGACATGCTTAATCATTTGCTTTATTTTTTGAAATGGAATTGCAGTTTTCAATGGATTTAAAAGCACTCTGACATTGATAGCTTCAACCTGTTGTTTCAATGTTTCTGCAAGGTGCTGGATGTCAATATTCTGAATTTGTGTTTTGAGCTGTTGCAACTTTTCTTGTACCTGAATTCTGATTTGATAATTAGTATCCAGATTTTGAATCCAAGATGCTGCACTGCTTCCAGCTTTGTTAAAATCAATCTTTTCAACAAACAAATACAGATCATGGATTGTTTTTACTAAGTTTACACGAATATGATAACGTTCATCAAGAATTTTCAATTTTTCAATGATTTGATCAATAATCTTAGTAATAGCTCTCTTAAAATCATGCAAATCATAATTATCTTTAATATACTGATCAAATTGTATCACATATGCTTGTAGTTGAGATAGTTTTTCATTAAAATTGATTTTGGCATTGTCCAGTGCATTTTTTAGGTCATTTTCTGTAATTCTATAATTTTCTGTGAAAACAGCTAGTTTCTCCTTGGCGCTTGAAACATGCTTCTCCAAACTGACTTCATTCAGCTGGTCACTCACTTGCTGTGAGACTTTGTCCAAGGTTGTTCTGTACTTCATCACGAGTTCATCGATATGAACACGTTTCAATTCTTTCTGTATGGTTTCCAATGAAGTTATAATTATCATTCGGCTCTTCTCATAGTGTTCTGGCAGGAGGTTAAGGAATGGGAGGTTGATGGTGTGAACATCTTGGTTCTTATCATATTTTACAAAGGCAACCATAGTGAATTCCTGGGGCTGGTCCATAGTGTCCCTCATCTCTAGAACATCAATTACATTGACAGGATTCCGGAACAAAAATGGCACTTCAATCGGGGAGTCTAGCAAGGTGAGGTCAGCCAGGGCTCGTCCAGTAAGCTCCACACCGACTTTGTCTTTGGTGTTGTAAGCATCCAACTCGTGACTGTATTCATTTTGGTTGAACTGGGTCTTGAGTTTCCAGGAGCCAGACTGCTCAGCGGGAGTGAGCAGGGCACTGACCTTGTGATCTAGCGCAGTGCTGATGCTCCTTTCAGACTGGAGACGGTGACTTGTGGATCCTTTGTAGTCATGAGAGAACGTCAGGGCTAGAGGTGCTGCTTTCAGGAGGAATTTGCTGTACAGTTGCCCAGTGTGTTCTCCCCAGAGAGCCAGCTTCCCGTTGCCGTTTGTATGTGCATCGATGGTCACGGTAAAAGGGGCCACTGCAGAGTGGAAGACATTGCTGAAATGCAGTGAGTCCGAATTGTAGTTTGTACTGACATCAAGCGCTGAAGCCAGCCCGGCGATGTTTGTGCTAAGCCTATGGCTGAGCTCTGCGTCCTGTACTTTCGCTTGAGTGTCTGCTTTGTAACTTCCTGACAAATCTGCATAAGAAATGCTGTAGATGTGTTTTATTTCATCACTTTGGTAGGTTCCTTTTATGCTCCCACCCACGTTCAGCTTCAGGGGTTCTAGTCGTAGTTTCCCCTGGTTGGTCAGATCCAGAGCATTGAATTTGAGTTCATTGTTTAAGGTCGTTACAAGAGAATAGGGCTGCAGCTGTAAATTAAAAGTTTGCTTATAAAACTTGTCAGAACTATAGATGTTGTCCAGCTTTGAAGAGAAGTCCAGTGAGAACCCTGCAATGTTCAGACTGTTTGTGTGGTCGAGTTTCATTTCGGCATAGGAGCCCATCATGTCATTTGAAAGCTTAAGTCCCTCCTGGTTAATTTTGAAGTTGAAAATGTTTTTGCTGTCGACACCCAGCATCATGGCCTGATACACACTTCCCAGCGACACCTCTGTGAGGGTAGCTTTTCCATCGAGACTGAATTTTGCATTGTGTTCCCTGAAGCGGCCATTTGTTGTCACTTTCAGGAATGCCCCGGACAGTCCCAGGGCTGCATTCAGCTCGTTCTCGAACATCAGAGGACTGGACTTCAAGCTGGTTGTTGCACTGGTCGACATCCCATCTCCGGAAATCCTTAGTGTTGCTTTGTGAGCACCAGTACTACTTTTGTCAGTGCCCGAGATGTCAGCGTTTATTTCAAGCCCGTGGGAATTCAATGATCCAGAAAGCAGGGTGAAGAACCTCAGTGTCTTGTAATCAGCCTGGTACTCAGAACGCAGCAATGCATTTTGCGTAGAGAAGGTCAGGTCTACTTTGTTAGAAGTGGCAAAGTCCTCGTACTGCCCATTGGTGTCAGATTTCAGAGTCAGCTCGTAGTTCTCATATTTCAGGGAAGCAGTATTTTTAATCATGCCACCTTGCAGATCTGAGGTGGAGATGAGGGAGACAGTTCCATCTTCATAACTTCCTGTTATCTGGTTGGTGCCCTGGAAGTAGGTGGAGTTAAACCTCAGACTGGACTCTCCACTGCGTTGGCCAGTGGTAGGATCCTTTTGATAAGACAGGCCATATGCACCTTTAGCGTAGATGGAAGAGACTCGGAACTGCCCATCAATCTTGACTTCCTTGATATACAAATGCTCTTTCTTTTTTGAGTCCAAATGTACTGAAGCAGACATCTGCGGTCCCCAGGCACTAGCTGCATCGAATGTTAGCAAACCTTTTGAGGCTGGATTGTTTCCAATCTTTTCTACATGACTGAATTTGACATTTGAATCCAGGAATTTGTGGTGTAGAGATCCATCACATGATAATGTGAACGTGTTCCTGTGGTCGTATGTTGTTTCTCCAGACCCTAACCAAAAAATTAAATCACATGGGTTAAATTAGGCAATAAATTTCCAGAACAATTTCTATGTTGTAAGGCTTTCAGGAAAAAAGCCCCATTGATCTGGATCAGTTGTGCCACAGTCTCCTCCATCTATAACATGAGCATAAAATCTGATAGCAAAAGGCATTCCCACAGGAAGACTTCCCAACCACTATGGACCTTGCTGGGTTCCCTTATTAAGTGCTTCCTCTGTGCCTTATACTTACACACAATATGCTGTCACAGCACCTCTTACAGTAAATTATAGTCACCAGTTTACCTGTCTGTTTTCTCTGTTGCTGCCTAGTAGAATACTGGATATATTTCATATATTTAATAAATATTTCTATTGGTTGAATGAATGAATGAATGAATGAATGGGTTTCTGAGTAGCAGGAAAAATATCTCTAAGAAAGCTCAAGTCTTTTTCTCCCTGGAGAAGCCTATGCCATCGGAGCCTGCAATAAGTTAGCCCTGTACACCCTCTACCCAGGCAGGGCTCACCTTGCACACTGTAGGACAGCAGGTTGATCACAGAGTCAGCCTTCATGTGGTACTGAGTCTGAAGGCTCAAGTGGTCTGTGCTGGTGTTGCCACCAGTGTAGGAGGCAGACCAGTTGTACAGGTTGCTGTAGACGTTTGTGGAGAGGTCTAGAACACCCAGGTGAGGCACCCGCAGTTCATAAACTGTGGGAATGGTGAAAGTGGGGACCTGGAACTCTTGAGATGGCAGATGGAATCCCACAAATTGCAAGTTGATGACTGGTGTCCGAATAGTCTCTGCCATCTTTAGATCTTTGGAGGATTTGCCACCAAAAGGCAAAGGAATCTCAATTTTCACACTGTTCTTGTTGAAGGTGTACCTGGCCCGGCCATCACTGAAATGAACAACAAAGACAGTGTTCCCATGGTCAGGTATCAAGAACTCAAAATTCTCTGCCATCTGACCTGCCAAATGATAGTGCATATGCCCCATTCCCAAACCCATTCTTGCTTTTCCTCATGCTGCTTCCCTATGCCCGAATCCCTCTGCAAAATTTTACCTCCACCTCTTGAACATTCACATCCATTTGAAACCCTCCCGAGCCGCTTCCTTATTAAGTACCAACCTAAGGTATAGTAAGTTGCTCTTGTTCTAATAGTGACATGGTCCCTTACACCTACCTCAAAGAGCATGTCATAATTCTGCTTATGTAATTAGAACCTATTTGCTTCTTTGTCCATGTCTACATGGTATCTTCCAGGGAGGAAGGGTTACAACTTGTCCAGTTTTTTCTTCTCACTCTACCTAGTCTAGTATCTTGCCCACAGTGGACACTTGGTACATGTTTGCTAAACTGAATTCAAGCAACTTGACGTGTGGAAAGAACACAGGTGTGGGATAGAGTGTGAGCTTCCAGTGATGGTGATACCATGTTGGTGAATTCACCTCTCCAAGTCTCAGTGATGTTATCCATGCAGTGTGGGTAACAGCATCCTTCCTGCTGACCTCACTGAGCTAAATAGCAAAGGAGAAAAACAGCCAAACAAATTTGCTGTCTTTTCAATACCATGCACATATCATGGACTATTGTAATAACTTATGAGGATAAAGTACAATGGCAGAGTTTTCAATTTTGTAAGTCAATCAACTGTTCATTGCACTACTCCAACAGCAACTGGATGGTGTCCATCCAGGATCCTGACATCCACAAGAAGGATGCTTGATTAGACCCTAGATGAGTCGAAGGTCCATGGTCCTATCTTGTCAGCCCAGCGCAGGGAAGACTGCTGGCCAGAGGCACTAGTGGTGAAGGAAGAGGTTTCTGAGTCTTCTGAAGCTGCCACTTTTTCCTCTTCCATGGGTTTGCCCATGGGAAGGCTTTAGCAGACTTCCTTCTGTTCACACTTAATGTGGTCTGCTAAACTTGTCTGCCCTGCTGCAGACTATGGAAAGGCCCCTGTGACATAGACCACTTGATTTCTTAACCCTGAAGATCATACAGAGAACAGTCCATCTAAAAAAGACAGTTGTCTTTTTAGGTCATGCTCTGCTTCTTTTTTTATTTTCATGAAATAAAGCAAAGCACTATGTGTATTTCTGTAAATACAAAAGTGGCCTCAGTAGTTTGGAATCTGACTTCCCTGTAAGGATGAGGCTTTATTGCTAAAGTGAAATACTCTCGGAACGTTCCCTTTGTTCAGTGCTCGGTGACTGCTCAATGACCCTCTGGAGCTCCACAGCAAACTTGTAGTCAACAGTTCTGCTAGATATTCTTAGATTTTTTACAGTCAAACAGTTATGAGTATATTCTCATATATGTGAATGCCACAGTTATTAACATCCTTAAAATGCTTAAATTATTTCCCTGAAAAATGTGAATTAGAGTCTCAATCATGCTAAGTAGAATCTTCCATTTACTTTGTGTGGTTCAAGAAATTTTTCTGGTTTCTTTTTATACCTTTTCAAGAAGAGGTTTTCTGGGATGTGGAAGTCTGGCAATCCCATCTTCTGGAGGTTCAAGTCTTTTAGGCCACTGAGGTAACCTTGCAAATTCTGGGCATAAGGAAAACTCATGGATGCCTTCTGAAGCCATGTGTTTGTTGCCTACAAAATAATAGAAAATTTCAGAGCAATGGGCATAGATTAGGAGATAATCCACATTTGATAGATCAATCACTAAGCAGGATGATGCACTGAAAGGCAAAAATAAATCAGAAAATTATGAAGTTTTAGTTGTCAGTCATTGATTGCTTCCTGTATAAAGGAGCATATCATGTAGTCAGACTCCTAGCCAGTGTCCTGAAGCTTCCTTTGATATCTAGTCACAGCAAACTCTTCCACTTAGTAGTATATTCACTTAGCACTTACCACATCCAGCCTTGTGTAACTATGCAACCATGCATGGATGTCTCTTTTCTCCCCAGAAATTCCCTGGGGGTAGGAAGCCTGCCTTATCCATCTTCGGATCCCCTCCTTCACCTAACTCAGGGCTGGGTGTGTAATTAGTACTTCTAACCATGTATCTGTTGACTGATTTGTACTTACAGCTATTAATTTGGAACCCATGTGCCGGAAAGTCATGTCTGTTTGAGGAACTCCGTGATCCAAGAGACTATTGGCATACATGTGCAAGCTTTTGGGATAATCAGAGAGATCCACAGGGAAATTGGAAGCTGCTTTTTGGGTATCCACGTTGGTGCCTGTGTTCCATTCAAATTCAATCTTGTCCTCATCTGAAAACACACATGTGAAATAGTTGTCAGTGGTACCAGGTCAGCCCCTAACCAATGGCTCTCAACACTGCACCTGAGTACAGAGCGTTCTTGGAAGCGCTCCCATGGGGAAGAGGCACGCACCATAACGCCATGCCAACTTCTGGGAAATCGCGGAGCCGTAAGCTGTAGCAGATGAGTCCACTTGGAAGAGCAGTTTTGTGGGAGACCACTGGGCGAGGGTTTCACTTCTGGCTTCTGCTTGCAGACGGGGTATGGAAATAACACCTTTGATCTTGCCTTCTTCCTTCTTGTCACAACTATTGAAAATAAAATAAGTTGACATCAATGACTTTGTCCCTCCCAAAGAGGTATGCAGGATTCAATAGAAGTTTGACTTGTGGTGATGAAAATGAAATACACAGATGGCTCAGAGAAAATGACCAGAGATTACACTCATTGACTTCTACAGTCAGCACAGATTCAGGACTTTCCGGGGAGGTTGGGCAGAAAGAAGTTTTCAAAAACTGTTTGAAAGCTGTGCTACCATTGACTAGCTCTATTACCTTGTTCAAATTATTTAACCCCTCTGAGCTACTGTCTTTTTATCAAGAAAGCAGGGAAACTCATACCTACCTTGCAGTTTATTATGAGGACTGAGATCATTTCTTTAAAGCATCCAGCACAGGGCCTGATGAATAGTAAGTGCCCAGTGAATGGTAGGAAGATCTAACTGGACATATGAAGAGGGTCAGAATGCTGAGGCTCTATCTGCCCCTCAGGCTGTAGACCAGGAACGCCCTAGACTGTTCAGCTTCAAAGATAGGAGAGAGCCACGAGGACTAGCGGCTCAGGTCAGGTCAACCTGAGCCTTCTGTACCTTATCTGGCCGGTGAGGGTGATCTCTGTGATTTTCTTGTTCTGAATGTCCAGGGTGACTTTGTAAGATGTTTCTTCCTTAGCAGATTCATCACTAACTCTGAGGACTGTCCCAAGGTCAACATCAAAATCTGGAATTTGCATTTCACTGGTCAAAGTCATAGTCTGCCGGTTATATCTGAATGTCATTGAGGCCTCAGTCTGCTTTATACCTGAAATCATGTACAAGGTAATCAACATGTATATTCAGAAGCTCTGTTTAGGAAAGAGAGAGAAGAAAAGGCAGAGAAACCCCAAGGGCTCCAAGGGCTTAATGAGGACCCTGCAGGATTTTACCCTCAGATTTTAACTCAGTGATGCTCATGTATTCATTTGTTCCATCTGCAAATATTTATTGATTGCCTATCATGTGCTAGGCACTGTGCTCAGCACTGGGGAGCCCCTGCTTACATTCCAGTGGGGGAGAACAGACAATGAACAAGCATATTATTTAAGTCACCTGGTAAATGATATTCTATAGAAACTACAACTGGATAAGACAAAAAAGTTAGAAAGGGGAAAAAAGGTGCTATTTCATGTGTGGTGGTCAGAGAAGCCCTCCGTGGTAAGAGGATATTTGGGCAGGGACTCGAATGAGGAGAAGGGCTGAGCCATGCTGCATTCTGGGGGGAGAACATTCCAGGCAGAGGGAATCAGAAATACAAACGGCCTGCTGTGGGAAACACTTGGCATGTTCTGGGGACAGTAAGGGCTTGAGGTCCTTGTGTCAGGCAGATGTGACATCTCTACATGACTCTTCTCCGATGACACCCTTCCTGGGTTTTTTGCCCTTCCCCCACACCCTGCCTCATCCTTCCTAAACTCCTCCTTTCTTTATGACAAGGACCCCATGTTTCCCCTCCAGTCCACAGGTTTACCTATTTTATGTCTTCTGTAACTAACATTGTCACATGACATATTTTTCAGTATGCACCCTTTAGATTTCTTCTGTGGATTTGTTTTCCTAGTTTAATTTGGAAACACACTATTCTTACCTAAGAAATCTTTCAAAGTGAACGTCTAAGTTTGTCCTATCCCCTAAAATGCACTCCTCCAGTAGCCTTTTCCATCTCAGTGAATGGCATCTCCATTTTTCAGTTGCACAGGCTGAAGAATGTAGTCCTGATTACACTTCTCCTTACACTCAACACCCACTCCATCAGCACATCCTGTCAGCCTAATCTTCAAACTATGGCCAAAATCCAATCACTTCACAGCTCTCCTCGGCTACCACTCTAATCCAAAGCCCCCCTACCTTTGGCTTGGATTAATGCCATAGCCTACACACCAATTTCTCTGTCTTTGTCCTCCTGAAGTCTTTCCTCAAAATAACATAAATCAAATCGTGAAAACTCTCCAGTGGCTCTTTATTGCATGTAGTAAAAGCCAATGTCCTTACCGAAGCCCACAAGACTATCCTTCTTCCACGTTGCCCTATATTTCTGAGCTCTTTCTTTTCCCTGCTCTCTCCGTTTCAGCCACATTGGCTTCCCTCTTTTTCCTCAAACATCGTGGCCATACACCTACCTCAGGGCCTTTACACCTGCGGGCTCAGCCTGCAAAGCTCTTTTCATATGGCTTATCCTATTACCTCCTTCAAGTCTCTCGTTTATGCTCTCTTTGGCAGTGAGACTTTACTTTCCCTTCCCCTGCCTCCTCCTACTCTCACCATTTTCTGCACTCCTCTACGTGTTCTTTTCTCCTCAGCACCACTCTGACATTCTAAATATTTACTTGTTTGGTTGTTTACTACACACTCCATGAGGGCAGAGACTATCTTCACTGTTTACTGTTCTAGCTTCCGCTCTTAGAATAGTCTGACACTGATCAGGCACTCAGTTATACACAGTACTATTTGTTATACACAGTACCTTAAAGATGTTCTCCTCCTCATGAGCTCTGGGCCTGAGACAGAGGGCAGAGATGGAAGAGCCCTTTTCTGGATACCTACCTTCTACCTGAATTACAAACTTCAGTGAGTCCACCCAGGCTTCGCCCTCTTCCTGGAGATCGTAGATGGCACTGGCAGAATACTGCTCGACTTCTCCCGTGGGCTTCAGTTCTAGTTCATACCTAGAGATGCTACAATGCATATGGTGAGTGATGTTAGAGCTTTCCATAATGTTGAGGATGCCAACAAAGCAACTTGGCCTCAATAGCAACAAAAACATGGTCCTTATTTTAAGACAGACTCTTCTCCTTAACTGATGATGAGGTTTACCATCCCTTTCAAGTCCTTCCAAGAGCCCAAGGCAAGGGCAGAGCCCAGTATTTCCAGAGTTCCTGGACAAGCAGGGTAGAAGTTGCTGGTTATGTCAGCAAAGCTGAGAACAAGCAGTGAAAGTGGGGGGTGGGGAATTGGGGGATGACAAGTTGCTTTTAAGCACGGCGAGGGCTTTGAACACCTGTGGGCCCTAGGGAAGACCTCCCCAGTGTGCCTCGAGGCTCAGAAACACAGACACTGAATTAGAAGCAAACCGGAATATGTGCTGTGATCTCCTTATCAAATGCATATGGGAGAAAGAGGGGGCACCAGCTACAAAGAGGTGCTTTTAAAGGAGTGGTTCTCAAGGGCAGTGGGTGCAGGTCCCTTGAGAAGTATGAGAGAATTACTTTGGCTATTTATTTTTGGAGCTAAGACCTCCCTCAGTGGTCAGGACTTCTCACCTTTTGCCACCACCACTCCCCTCCCACCTATGGAGGAGCCCAGTCCTAGTCTCAAAGTTTAGGCAGCAGTCTGTGTACCCTTCAGGTGCATTGGGTAGAGGACCACTATTTTAAATAATTAAAAGAAGGTGAAAACTCCTGAGGCTGGTGATACAGGCCTACAACACAGCATTTTTTTCCTTTGCCCTGTTAGGTAGAAGGTAATCAGATGCCAGGAGGGACTTGGAGCATGTCTGACCTGGTGTCTCCAATCAGAGGATAGTAGGAACTGGCGTTGGAGTAAGTGCTCGTGGTGCAATATTTCAGGCCAGTAATGAAAGGTTTGCAAATTGACTGGGACTCCCTGTTCTCCATTAGAGATGGAATCACTTGCGTTTTGGTGGTAGAGACCAAGTGCAACGTGTTGCTAGTGAAGAAAGAAATATCCTCAGTTATTTTGAAGTCATGAATAAAAATGAACATCTCTGATTCTCATAGCACAAATGCCCTCTTATCCTGCCCCTCTGCCCACACCCACCTCAAATTTTTTGATTTATGCAGAAACAAATCATACTAAGAAGAGCATCAACAAGGCTAACCATCGCCGTGACTCTATGTGTCAGACACTGCACTGAGTTCTTTACATTTGTTATCTGTAATCCCCACAACAGTAGGCATTAGGGACTTCCTTTTATACAGGAAACAGGCTGAGGAGTGTAAAGTAACCATCTCCAGGAACTGGCCTCAGGTGTGTTCCTTCCTTCCTATGATGCAGGGTAACAGGTGCCCTGTCTTCTTTCATCTGAAATCTCTTAGTCTCTACTGGCTTCTTTCCACCAGCATTAAACACACTGTCTTCTCCCCTTCTACATGTGCATGCACACACACACTCTCTTTCCTTTCTACTCCCTCTTGCTTCCCCCACCATCAAGAAATTTGTCTTTGCAGTCTTCACTTTCTTTCAACACCCTTCTCCCTAACTTCCATCTGACTGCCACCCCCATTGGGCTTCTGAAACTGCTCTCATCGGCATCTCCAATCACCTTGCTCCCAACTCCGACGGACTTTTTTAGGTTCCATCTTCCTTGATCTCTTGGAAACATTCCGTACAGTTGCTCACTTATGGCCAGATTAAGACTTTAGAGTCCATTACCTATGAAACAATTATGGTATCCTTCTCTCAAGTGTGTACTTAAAAAGTTAGCCAGTACAAGAAAGTTCAACAGTGTATTGGTTTCACCCAAGTATGCTTTCTCTGATTGATCATGCTCTTTCCTCAGTATTGTTTCTTCATTTTAGAGGTGCCTTAGGATGCAGCTATCCTGGTGGGCTGGAGCCCTAAGTGCCAGATCCACCTCTGTGGGCATTCCTGGGCTTCGGTGACCCTTCACAGCCTTGGCTCTCCCTCTGCATCTCTGGTCACTCCTTCTCACTCTTTGCTGGTTGTCCTCTCCCCCTTTATATGTTTATATTCTCCACGTTCCTGTTCTAGTCCCTCATGTTTTACTTTATACCAATTGCTGTTTGACTTCAAAAACCTCTCTATGCCAGCTTGCAAATCTGTATTGGTAGCTCAAACTTTTTACTGTGCTCAGACCCATTGGCCCAGTTGCCACCTGGATATTCTAATTGGTTCCAATGCAATATATCCGAGTCTGAATTTGTCATCTTCCTCCACACCAGCCTCTCTTCCTCATTAGTCCCTTTTTCAATGAATGGCACCCCCCACTCCCCTTCCCTCCTTGTTTGGCCTCACCCTACCCATATCCAGTCAATCACCAAGTACTCACATTTCTCAGACTTTTTAGAGTTGGCTCACTCCTTCCTACACCCAGCAGGCCACTGGCACCTCTCACCCATGTATGATTGTGACAGACTTCTAACTGGTCTCCCTGTCTCTGGTCATGCCTCCTGCCCACCCGTATTCCACTCTGGAGTCAGAGTACATCTTCTAAAACACCAACTTATTTTATTTATGTTCCCATTTTAAACTCCTTTGCCTCAGAAGAGGCCAAACTCTTTAAGATGGTTCAAAAGACTGACCCTTGCCACCCTCTCGTGTCATCTCCCATTCTGTTCCCTGGGCACATTATTACATTGAATTTCTTGTAGCTCTTGAACCATATTCTTTTTCCTTCCAGGCCACCACACACGCTTTTCTGCTGGCTTGGGGGCACTCATTCCTTTCTCTTTTGTCTAAACAATTCTGACAGAACTTCAGATATCGGCTCAAGTATGACTTTCTTCAGGAAGCTTTCCTGAACTACCACAGGCTCCATGCTGTAGAATTTCATGGTCCTCTAATATGCACACACACATTGACTTAGCCTGCACTTTGCAGTTACTGGTGGCTTCCTCGTATGCCCTTCCCATATACTGTAAGCTCTCTCATTCAACATGCTTGGTCTATGGTAGGCAATTCAACACTATTTTTACTATTTTTGAATCAACAAATTAATGTGCCCCAAATACAGAAACTACGGTAAATCACTATTTGAGGACATCACTGAAAATAAAGCTCTTAATCTGAGGCTCTCTATCCCATAATCATGATATAAGGACTTCCACGCAATATCTACTGAGCTAGCTACTACCAATCGGTATGTCCTTTGGTATTTTTTTTTCTGGGAAAAATGTTCATTTTCCAAGCATCATTTCTCTACAGCTAATCCTTTTTTCATTCTCAGAACAATGAACAAATAAAAAACAAAAAAACATAACCTAATAACAATCAGGTAATCTAGATCTTAAGTCTCCATTTAGTAAAATGTGGAAAGTCAGGAAAATTATCATTATTTAGTGAGTGTGGTTAGGTTAAAAATAGGTAATCCAGCACCTCTCCCTCTGTCACACCAGACACACTAAGACCAGAATTATCTCAATTAGTTGTCTAGCTGGTCAAGTCCTGCAGGTATAGTCTCAATTCTCTGGCAAACTGGCTAGTCAGATCCAAGTGAAAGAATCACCTGATGCTGAACAGCTTGACTGGTCTCTTTGGAGCTTCAATGATGAACTTCAGACGCCCAGCGCCTGGGACAACTCGTGCCGTCAGGCCTGTCTCGTGGAAGATGTTGATGTTCATTTGGACACCGCTCCTAGCAACGTCTGGAATGACGATGCCCATATTTGTCACAAACTCCACAGACACAGAGGGCTTTGCCACCAGTTCTGCCTGCATTCTCTGTGAGTCAGAAAACGACCAATTCAGCTGTGTTAAATAACTTAGTCCTCTGCAGTCAAATCAACCACCTTTCCCACCCCAGGGCAAACATCTCTGGATGGCTCACACCTCAGGAAACATTACTGTGATTTGTTTGAAGGGAGAAAAGCCAAGTTCTTAGTTTTCCAGGGCAAGACAACACTGATATCCAGGACCAGGAAGTGCCCAAGTTAACTTTAAGCATAAGATAAAAAGCCGACACGAATCCCCATATATTGAGAGAATAGCTGGGTTCTCATGTGACTGCCATGCCCCATGGGAGCTAGCAAGGTGGAGCATCCTAATGGATCCCTAAAGTTTTTCATCAAAACTGATGAGGTGATTACTTGACGAGGCACTTCACCTTGAGCTGGGAACACATATGAAAATGGCACAAGATACCCGCCCTGGAAGAAAAGAACAACTGGAGGAATCAAAAGGGAAACAGAGTCTTACGTTGCCTTTTTCCAGTTTTACCCCGGCCTTCATTCCAGGAGTGATGACACCAGAGGAGGACATTTGCAGTGGTAAGCCAAGGCCGGTGGGAAGTTCAAAGGCATTGTCCATGAAGATGTAGTGAAGAAACAAGTCGCCCGTTGAACCCCTCTTTATGGCCTCTGTAATCTGCAGGTCCAACAGTGGACAGTAAGTGGACCTAAGGCTCCTCAAAGTGGGTTTTCTGGAATGCCACCTCCCACACATCAGACAATAATTATTCTTCTTCACCCAGGAAAAAAAAAGTCTAGCATATTTTAATGAACTGAATAGTTTAATAAGTAAAGCGAAATGATTATTTTAAAGATTTTATTTATTCATTTTTAGAGAGAGGAGATAAGAGGGAGCAAGAAAGGGAGAGAAACATTGATGTGTGAGAGAAATGTTGATCTATTGCCTCTAGCACATCCCCAACTGGGGACCTGGCCTGCAACGCAGGCATGTGCCCTGACCAGTAATCAAACTGGTGACCTTTTTGGATTGTAGGATGATGCTCAACCCACTGAGCTACACCAGTCAGGGCAAGATGAATGATTATTGATTTCAAAAAATTGAGATATAAAATATTGCCCTGGATAGATATCATATCATTTTCATCTGGTGATTCAGAAGGCATTTAAGAATATTTCTGGGCCTCAGAGCTTTATGAAGTCTCATTGCTCAGCATGCCTTCATTCTGGATTTTTGGAGTCTAAATGTAAATGAAGGTTTATTTGAAATACAATATATTACAGTAAAACTAATTTTCTGAAGCCAACAACTTATTGAGATGATGTACATATTAAGTAGGCATTGATTTTATTTTTTAAGACATGCCTAGAAAATACTTGAGATCAGTTTTCTTAAAGCAAACATTTTTATTTATTGAATCT
>VMDR010010686.1:0-30183 GCA_007922815.1 Macrotus californicus | reverse complement strand
TAACTGGTGTATTGATGAGCTCACCCCTACTGGAATATAAATTCCATGATGCTGGGACTTTGCCTTTTTTTTTACTATATGTGATTTATACCTCACATAAAATATAATTAAAAATGAAAAAAGAACTACACCCAAATGTTAAGAAATGGAAATTTTCACTTCTCAAAAGATGAAATCATAATGAAGATTAGAATATTAAGAAGTAAATGGCAATAAAAATACTAATATAAATATTCATGGATGTAGCTGTACTTAGAGGAAAACTTAGTACATAAATAAATATATATATACATATATATTTGAAACTAGAAAGCTTAAAGATTAAAAATTAATGAGCTAAACATTTACTCAAGAAAATACACTGGAAAAAGAATAAAATTATCCCTTGCTCTTCCTTGTACACAAATTGTGAAGTATGCACATTCAGAAGAGTTGATGAGGCAGCTCTGATGTTTAGTCTACCTGAGCTGCTACCCACATGGGCCTTGTCCTGAGGCCATGGTTCACTGAAGGCCAGCAGCATCACTTCTTATAACAATGTTTGCCTAGTATTTGCCTGGCAGCATCACTTCTTTTATTTATTTATTTATTTATTCATTCATTCATTCATTCATTTATTTATGTATTAGAGAGAGAGGGAAAGGGAGAAAGAGGGAGAAAAACATCAATCGGTAGCCTCTTGCATGCCCCCAACTTGGAACCTGGCCCAAAACCCAGGCATGTACCCTGACCAGGAATCAAACCAGCAACCCTGCAGTTAACGGGCCAGCACTCAGTCCACTGAGCCACACCAGACATACCAGCCAGGGTGCGCATCACTTCTTATAACAATGTTTGCTCAATATTTGCCTAGTATATATTTTCCATCTTTAGCTTTTTCTCTTTTTGTCATCTTATATCTTCATAATATCTTCTCCAAATAGAATGTAGAGCTAATTTTTAATTATTTATTTTTAAAATTATTATTATTATTATTATTTTTGCATGACCATTTAGTCCCCTTATGTCCACCTCCTACCTGCAATCATTACACTGTTGCCTGGGTCCATTAGTTCTTTTTCCTTTTAGCTACTTTTTTTTAAATGCAAACTGAGGCTCTGTCTTTGAACTGGCAAATTTAGCACATAGACATTTATCATGATTAATAGTATATTTAGATTTATTTAATCCAATTATACCTTGTATTTTCATTAAATGCTGTTTTTTTTCTTTGATTTCTTTCCTGTTTTCTATTGGTTTGAGTTTTCTTCCCTTCCATTTCCAGCTGATTCATTTACAACTTATACAACTTGTGACTGGTTTTGAACCCGTGAAGTTTTCTAGGATATGTGTGGTCTTGCCGGGGGAAGCACTGGCTAAACTGTGTCCACCGAGCTTTACCACAGACAAACTTCTTTAGATTTGTCACCCCTGAGATGGCGCTTGTGGAGGTGCTGTCCTTCAGTTCTGCACAGATGGATGTAGAAAACAACCAGAACAAATCTCAACAACGAAAGGCTATGAAAGAATGGAAATGATATCTGAAAACAATGAAAGTAAATATCTGATGATTAGTTTTTTGCCTTTTTAGTAGAGAATAAATGGACTTGTTGAAAACCATTTTGACTAATGACTTTTGCTTGAATTTGTAAGCCTTTCATTAATAAATGAAATTTGTTATTACAAATAATAACTATATATTATTTATTTTTATCTTATAAAAATAATCTTTTAATTACATTGAATGATGGCACAGAAGAGAGAAACTGTCTAGACTTTGACCAAAAATTCTCTTAAACAGTGTGAATTTATATTTATTTAAACTCCTTGGGGCTTTTATGCATTCTATCTGAAACATGAATGTCTTTCATCTTTTCTAGAAATTTTTTCAGTCATTGAATACTACACTGAATATTGTCAATACCCATTCTCTCTGCTCTTTCTTAACTCCTGTTAGATAATGTTGAAACTACTTACCATACTCTCCATGGTGCTTTGGATTTTTTACATTTGTTCCAGCTCGTCAGATGTCTGGAAAATTGCTCAGATCTCTCTTTAGCTGTACCAGGTCTGTCTTCAGGCAGGTCTAATCTGCTAATGAGCTTGCCTATTGAGGTTTTACTTAAACCACTCTATTTTTCACGTATAGAAATTCTAGTTAGAGTTTTCTTTCTACCTTCTTGTTGTTTTTTCCATTGTCTTATTTCCCAGTGGGCCTTATCTCTGTCATAATTCCAGACATGTACACATGTGCATGTGTGCACAATATTGTCCGAGTCCCAAGTTTTGAAGGGCATTAATCCCATTGGCGGTTGTGCCTGAGGACTCTGGCTCAAGGTGGGTCTTTTTAATGTGTATTTTGTAACTTTGGCTGAGAATCAGTTTTCAATGTCTTGTTTTCCATATAGGAATCCTTCATCTTTCCTTTAGTTATCTCTCTCTCTCCTGTGTGTGTGCATGCGAGCATATGTGCATGTATATATGTGATACCCTGTTAAGTGTGTCAAGGATTTCACATTAAAAATAAATCCATCCAGCTGTACAATCAGTTGTTATGTGAGAGTCTCTAAATTAGCTTAGTTTGCCAAGTTTCTAGAATTGGAAGTCAAATTAGACTACTGTCTGCATTTTTCAGATCAATTCTCTTAGTATCTATTAACAAACCTGTATTTCGTGACACTCATTACTTGGAATTATTCTGTGGGCACTTCAGTTATTTAACTTGGCTAATAAAAACACTTGGTTATAGCATAGTGGCTTTTAAAAAAAGCTTCAGAGTTGGATTGTCACAAATTAGAGTCCCAGTTTTATCCACTAGCTGGTAACTTTGGCCAGGTTACTTAATCTTCCTGATCCTTGGCTTCTTCATGTGCATAAAGAAAAAGGATATACCTTACTGAACTGCAGAAAAACTGTATGTGAAGCACGTAGCAGAAGGCTTGGCATATAGTAAAAATTGAAGAAATGTTAGCTCTTCTCTTGAACAGAGATGGCTTTCTGAGCCACCATACACATCTATAAAGTGGTAAGTCATCTTCGTTGCATTCTAAGTTAGGATCTAAGAGAATACATTCCAGCTCAATTAAGTTCACATAAAACTGATTGAGCACCTATTACATAGCATAGGTTATGCAAAGTTCCAATTCAGACTATTCTACTGACTGACACGTTATGTCACCTCCTATGGCCACAGTGTCCTTTCTAGAGTAAAGGAAAGATGATCCCTTCAGGTCTCTTCTAACTCTTAAACATTTTAAGATTCAATGTATTGTCAGGAGAGTGTAATATTCACAATCTGTTTGGTTAAACCTATTTCATAAATACATTCAGAAAGCTATAAAACTCATTTCTTTCCTTTTTTTTTTTGTATTGTTTTTTTGGTAAGTTCCCAAAACTCAGCCTTGGAGAATTGAACTTGAGAACACCAAAGAGAGGCTGGAGAGCAACTTTGCAATTGAGTGATTGTGGAGTGTCCAGTGCAATCTGACAATGACATTTCAAAAATCAATTCAATGACTCCCATCCATCCTTTATCTCCAGGGAGGTGTACTTCTTGTCAGTTGTAGCGTTTCGAGAAGTTATTGCCCAGATTTTTATAAAAAGAATGAGATACATTTGAGTTGTCATGACTGAAAGAGCTTGGATCAACTGGCACTTCACTCCAGCAGGAGTTAATTCAAAATAGACATTCATCACCTTTATCACTTTGCTCAAGAGAACCGCAAAGCTACAAAACATGCTAGCAAAATCCCTACCAAAAAAAAAAAAAGAACCAACTGCTCAGCAACCACTGAATTATTTGCTGATCTTTTATGTGTGGAACACAGAAAATAACTCTACTTTCAATATCCCCTTGACTGAAATATATATTATTTGATTTTAATGTAGCAAATCTAATCTATAGGCTTCTGACAAGAAGACAAACCTCCCGCAGGCGTTGCCTTTGGTTTCTTTGAAACATTGCTATTATTTTTACACGTGTGTGTCTTCACAGCAGAATATTCGCTCTCATTCTATTCCCAAGAAAAATTTAATTGTTTTTAAGCCTTTCAGGGGAGAAAGTAATAATACAGGTAATCAAAACATAAAACAAGGTTCAATTTCACGATCATCCCCCAACATTGCTCCCAATGTAATATGTACCAAAAGGGACTAATTCACAGATAAACTCAGCAACTATATTATTTATTGGACATGTCAAAACAACATTAGTTTGCAAATCACTCCTGAACCCTAATAAAATCATTTCTAGAAACAGAACATAGAACCTAACAGTAGCTTCTTAGAAGAGTATGATTTTTGTCTATCTAGATTAAAATATTTCCCTAGTTAGCTGTCATGGAGAATTAATTTATAATGAGGGTTATATAAAAAAGGTTGTAATAGCTCCTGAGAGAAGACTATTTTATGGATTATAACCAGAGCTGAACAATTCAAGGCCTTTGCTAGTACATCAGATTTATAATAAAAGGCAAGTGACAGTCTTTTGGTTCACAGTATTTTTTTAGCTTCATTTGGAAACATGTTTTGTATAAGATTCTTTTGACTCTGCTAGCACTTTTGTTCCTTTCTAAATCAGAGCTACACAATTTTCTATTTATTTGTGTGTGGGTGCATCTTCTACACTGTATTTAAAACTGACCAAATTAGACAAGTAAAAATCCCTAGTCAGCTACCCTAATGAATCAGGACAGGCAGGCTCACCCTCAACCCTAGAGTCACATGGCCTCATTCTGAACTTCTATTCAACTATGGATGACAACATATTGGGTCAGGGCATGCATGTGAGTGGGTATGTGTGTGCACACACTTGCATGTGTTGGGGTGGGGAGAAGAAGATAGAAGTTTTTCAAACATATAATGGCAAATGTGAAGGTTTGGAGTCAAGGAAACTCATGATGTGCTTGAAATATTGAAAAGTTTTAACTAGAGTGGTAAGATACAATTAGATGAGTCGGGAGAGCAAAGCTGGGGATAGGTAAATTTGCACCAGAATTCTGGAGACGTAAGAAAAATCATATTTCTTTACATTCTAAATTTTCAAAAATGCCTCAGTTTTTATCTGCCAAGGATTGAAGAATATCTATTCTCAGTCACATTTTTTGGTCATCCTTTCCTCTTTCTGGAGCATTCATATTCCAGAAAGGCTGATGAGGGACTGCTTATGTTTCATCTGTCCTCGCTGCTGCCTCCAGTGCTCTTGGCTTGGCTTCTCTCCATCTGAAGGACAGGATGTCTCCATCCACAACAAACACTGCTCAGACAGGCACATTTTACATGGATCCCAAGATACGGGGCTCAGGGCCCAGTATTCCAGAACATATATGCATGAGGTCCTACCACCCACTATGGCCATGCACATAAGCAAAGCCCTGTTCCCTGACACTCATGAGACCCACAGATCCCCTGTGCCTCCAGATTGGGCCACATTCCTTTTCTTTTCAAAATACCTGTTCCTATCTTCTCTTACATAGACCCATACCTTCCAAACAGAGGCATTCAAAGAAATCTTTAGTGGCATTTTGGGGAAACAAAGGAATTATTAATATCCACTAAGGCAAGGAGTCCAGAATACAGATGCTTGGTTGCCCTTCCAGAAGGTGAATGGAAGGAATATTAGCTTTTCATTCTTTTGAATCTCCTACAGTAAATTTAACATAAGATAATAAAGTGATATCAAAATGAACCCAACTGCTATCCAAGTCATGTTAAGAAGTTTGAACTTTATCTTTAGGGCTGGTCTCAGTTGCTTACTGTCAAATGAGATAAGAGGAAGGGGTAAAAACCTTGGTACTAGATCCATCCTTTTGGGAGTTATATACATGGGTTTCCAGAAACCTCCATCTGGAAGGTAAAGAACCATCTAAGGTAATGACAAATGCAAACTTGGGCAAGGAGCCTACATCAGCACCCAAGACAAAGGAGAAGCAGGCTGTAACAGGGGAGGACCAAGCACAGAAAGAGGGGTGTGGGGTAAGACAGCCATGAGCACAGAGGCCAAGGGTAGGGAAGAACAAGGGAAAATTCCCACTCTTTAAGCTAATAAAGATGCTGAACAAGTGACTTAGGAAGAGCAGGTGCTACTTTTCAGTGTGGGTTAGTAAAAGCAGCATCATACCAGAGGCACTTCAGCACTCCACTCCGAGACAGGGAGGAGCTAGAAGCTCTTTCGATGCCTTCTGCTTCAAGCACAGGATGTTTCTCAGGTCTAGGCAAGATGCTGAACCTGTCTGTGTCAAATGGGGATAGTAAAGCCTACTACACAGAGTATTTGTACACATAAGAGATAGTGTGCTTACAGTGCCTAGCACAGTTCTGGGCACATAGAAGTCACTTCATAAATGATCATCGTGTTTTGCTGTGTCAGCAACTCTCCAAAGCCCACATATACACACATATGTGACCATTTCCAATTGCCACAATTGTCTTTTTCTTGTTTTTTCTTTCATTGCTCTTCATTTAAAGAGACTGGAAAGTTCTACGTTTCTTCACATTAAATACACTTTTCCTATGACTTTCCACTACGGCGGGCAGGTGCTCCACATCACCCAGTTAGTTATAAAAGAATTTTGTATGCAGCTCACTGGAGCACCCAGCTCCACATTCCACACCCCCATAAAGGACTATTTTGGGATTTTACATGCATCCATGAATGAGTCACAACCCAATGAAAAAAAACTGAGCCAACTGAATGTACCCCCTTTGACACTCAAGCCCAGGATTTGCCATGTGCTTTCTTCTGACCAGTTGTCTTTTTGAGGGACTAAACGTTCTCTCGTCTGACATAAACCCAAAGGAATTAACCAAAGAAGCTTGGCACAAAACTAGAGGAGGGGTGTGTTTCCACGTCTGCCTCTTCGTGGGTGTCCCATGACCTCAGTGTGTGCTCTGGGGCAGACAACGACATTCCACTGGGCTTCGGGAGCTGCTGACCTAGTGCTGCTTGCAAGGAGCAACTGACCTCTTCCTTTCCCGGTTAGCTGCCTGTTACGGAAAACATGCACTTATTTGGGAGTCCTTCACGTGCTCAATGCACAAGCACAACGAATGCTGGTCACAGATGCAGAAGGCCAGCTGGAAACCGTGGCACCTCCCCCAACCACCAGTCGTCAGGCCCCCAAGGAAGCTTTAACCTCTCTCAAAGTCCTTTCAGAGTTGCAGCTTTTTTGATGAAAAAAACTTTTTCATTGAGCAACATAACATACATATAAAAAGATTATGTGATGAGCGTACATTTTAAAGGCTAATAGGGTGCACATGCATGAAGTTTACCACCCAGGATGGAGCAATAGGGCATTGTCGTAAACATCACGGCTCCCACAAGTCCCCTCTGCGTGGAGCCTCCTCTCTGTTCCTAGCAGATGGCACCGCTGTCTTGCATTTTTTTTGTTAATCATTCTTAATTTACTTTTAAATGGTTGTGTTACTCAGGGTTTACCAGAGAAGCAGAAACAATCGGATGTACATAAATATGGGAAACGATTTATTATAAGAAGTTGGCTCAGGTGATTGTGGATGTAGACAACTTGCAAGAGCTGCGGGATGCGTCGGTAAGCTGGAAGCTTGGGAGGGCCAGTGGTATAGTTCCTGTCTAAAGTTCATCCGGCTTGAGATTCATGTTTCAGTGTGAGTTTGAGGACAGAGGGGGAAAAGCACCCCAGTTCAAAGGTCACCCGACAGAAAGATTCCCTCTTATTCAAAGGAGAACCAGCCTTTTTGTTTTATTCAGACCTTTGAGTGATTGGATGAGGTCCACCCATATTAGGAAGAGAAATCTGCTTTACTCAGTCTACTGATTTAAATATTGATCTCATCTAAAAATACCCTCACAGAAGCACCCAGAATCATGTTGGACCAAATATCTAGGGACCTCGTGACCCAGTCAAGTTGACACATAAAACTGACCATTACAATGGATACCTCTCCTGTGAATGTGTACCTAAATAAGTCTTTTAGTTTTATCTTACTTAAAATTTACATAAGGTCTGCATCATTCTGCATGCATTTTTCTATGGGTTTCTTTCACTCAACATGCTCATAGCATGGTTGGTCCATGTAGTTTATTCCTGTTTCCCCTCCACTAAATTGTATTTCAGTCTGACAAACTACTATGTATTCATCCATTCTGTTCTTGATGGATATTTAAATTACAGTTGCTGTTTTTTTTTAACAATTCCAAAAATACCTGCTAGGACTATTCTTCTACATGTTTCCTGTTGCTTTTTGGTTGTAATTCAAATCTACTCTAACCCTGTACTAGTTAAGATACAAGCCAGGCTGCTATACTAAAGGTCTGATGAGTCCGACTTAAACAAGATATTAGAAGTTATTTCTATCTCCCAAAATAGCGTGAGTATAAGCAGTCCTGGGCTGCTATAATAGACACCCTGTATGCCTGCCCAACTATGCCCATGCACACTTCTTACCACACATAACGCGACCTTCCCTCCCCAAGGACAACAATCCGTCCGTGAAAAGTAGACTCCTGAGTGATGCCCATTCACTCCATCAGGTCTGGCTCTACAGGACCCAGCCACCAATGAAGCCTGTTTATATGCTCACCCTCATCCCCTCCCCCACCCCACATGTGGTAGAGAATGAGTAGGATGTTGCAATAAAAACTCCTCACTTACCCATAGGACAAACTGAATGCCAGAGGGCAGGCCTTGGGATGTCCTGTCCTGGCAGTGGAGGAAGATCCTTGCTTAGCCCATGTGGCAGCTACAGTTTCATGCATCTGGCAGGAACCCTTTTGTCCTTTGCCCTCTGGCCTCACTGTTAGAAAGAGCTTCCCTGTCTGTTAATTGTCACATGGCCTCATTGAGGTGACCATTAGAAAATTTGTCTCCTTGGTGAGGCAATGGTATTACAGCAATTCCTGTTCATCCAGACACGGGGATTTGGGAATTGTTTGGAGGATTAATAAGTACATATTTGTACAGGCTAGGCTTGTGGGTTCTTTGGCAAAATTCCCTAAGACTTCTTAGGTTGCTTGCTTATGGTCAGTTCCATGTTTGAGTGACCACAGCTGAAGATCTTATGTAAAACAGAACCAACCAAGCAGTGTGCTGGCACACTATTTAGCCACAAAGAGGCTACAAACACACCCAAGATACTGTTCCCCTTAGCCCCTATTTGGGATGACTGGAGCACGCAGATGGTCACCCTGGCCATGAATAGCCTCACTCACGCACCCCTACAGGCTACATGAATATTATATTATGAGGGCTAGACATGAGAAAGGCTAGAAAGTACTAACTTAAGCAGTTTTTGGTTCTGGAGTTTTATTAATGATCTCTGTGTTCTGTCAATCTCGTTCTGCTTCAACTTATTGACAATTTCCTTAGTCATTCAGAATAGAGGAATTGAGGGGAAAGCCTGTGTCAGCATGGGAAAACCTTCTCAAGAATCTGAGGAGACAGGCTGACCCACTGAGCTGCTGCTGCATGCCCCGGATCCCCAGCCTGTGATGTCTGCATTCTCAGAGCCCGCAGAGCACCTTCCAAGCAAAGGTCACCTTGATTCTGTTCCTGCAACTCCACTTCTAGGGACTGAATTTGCATTTGTTACGATACAGATTTATCAAAGGCGCAAAACAACGGTGGAAAGAACCAGACAGTTTACTTCCTTTGCATATGACAGTTATCACACAAGCAATCCCAAGTGTTTGTGGTGTTCAGGGCCCGCACTCCTTCTATTCTGTTGCTCTTCCCCCTAACACACAGCCTGCACCTTGTGGTCCATCTCTAGTTCTTACCGTCATGCTTCCATCCAGCCAGCTGGAGCAAACAAGAGAGGGTCCCTTTCCTTCTAAGTGCATGATCCAGAAGGTGTACTTAGCACTCTGTACTTTTTTCCTTTAGCAAGAACTTGGTCACGTGACTGCACCTGGGCGTCAAGGAAATTTGCAACTGTAATCTTCACTCTTGAGGACCTATTTAAAAGAAGGAAAATTTGACATTGGAGGGAAAGTAGCCAGCTCTCCCACAGTCTTTATGATTTTTCCTCTGCTTGACCTGCAGTTACTAAGCATGCTGTTCAAAGTCCTCTACTATGCCTGTGCGGTTGTCAACTTCTCATTGCATTCTGTGAAGTTTTGCTTTATGTATTTCTAAACTCTGGTGTTAGGTGTATACAAAGTTAGAAATCTTATCTCTTCCTGGTGAAATTGACTATTTATTAACATGCAGTGATCTTCTTTGTCTCTTAAGATTTTATCTTTATCTTATAATTTCTTAGAATTTTTGTCAAATTCTAATTTGTCTAAGATTAATGTTTTTAACCTCCTTTCCTGTGGTTAGTATTTGCCTCTTATATCTCTACTGTGTCATATTCAATCAGTTAAATTTATTATATAGTTTTTATAAACAGCACCCAGCAGAAATTTTTATTGATATTCAGCTAACTCCCTAGTACTCTTGTTACAGTAATTTATTCACCTAGTGTTCTATAAGCATTTGGGCTGTTTCTAGTGTCTTGTTATTATGAACAGAGCTGCAGTGTTCAGCCATGTACCGATACCGATGTGTATGTGTTGCTGGCAGGGTAAATGTATGTGTAATCTTATGAGATGTTCTCCCCTCTGGGGTTGGAGCATTTCGTAAAACCCTCAGCAGCGGAGGATAATGTCTGTTTCCTCCGGGCCTCACCAGCAGTGGAAAAAGAGGCCCTTTGGTCTTCTGACCAATTTGGTAGCGGCAATATTTTACTGCGGCATGCTTTTATTATGATGGACGTTTGTCATCTTGCTCTATTATTAAACGGTCATTTGCATTTATTTTCTCTATGAACTGTCAGCAATATTTTTTGGCCTGAGGATCTTTGATCTTCACATTCAAATCCGAGGCCCAGTATGAGGTGGTTGAAGGCTGCAGTGATGAATTCTCAGAGGACCCTGTTTTCACTTTTCCGTTTTACCCAAAGCCTGGGTGAGACTGGAATGACCTCATCTGTGGGACCAGTCTGACCGGTTCCCCTGCGGCATTGCTCCTTAGAGTCCGCTCTCTGTGGGGTCTCTCCTCTCTCTTCCTTGCTCGCTGGGTTTCTTTCCTGGCCTCTCACATGTGGTCTGCTGAAAACTGGTCTCTGCCGCCCCCGGGGATACAGACCTTGATGTCCATTACAGCTTATTTTGAAGATATCACACAATTTTTTTATATTGAGCCTATCATTTTTTCCCTCTTCATCAGCTACTACTTTTCAAGTATTTGAAAAACAATTTTATCCATTATTTTCAAGACTTTAGAGTTGTACTCTTACAGATATATCAGTGAGTATTTAATTGATGTCCATTCCCTTTGTTCACACAGCCTGGAGCAATGGCTTCTTTGCTCCCCACTGGATCCCCAGGGCCTAACACAGACGAGGCCAGCAGAATGCCCAGAAGGTGTACTGAAGGTCCAGTAATTTTTGAATGAATGAGCATGAATGTGAACAATGTAAAGATCTTGGAGATGAATGGGACAGGAGTCCTAAATACCAGGACTATATGAGGGAGGGTCCTAAAAAGCAAGTTTGAATGCTAGGAATACGGCAATACCGTGAGACGGGTCGGCAGTTTGGGGAGCTGTGTGTCTATACCAGGAATCAATACTAAACTGAAGCAATGGCTGATGCAGCAATTATAAGCAACATAGATCAATGAAAAATGGGAATTACTCAGGATTATTGACTAAAATTTAAATAATAAAGTTATTCCCATTGCCGATTTACAAACTGGAGGTGACCTGGCAAGAAAGAAAATCTGAATCAGGCATTGTTAGGGGGCAAAAGAAGAAGACATTGAAAGACTCATCCCATGAGGGGCTGAATAAGAGGATGGTAGAATCAAAAAGAGACCAATGGCTTGCTCTGTGCAAAGATGGAACAGTGAGGACTGGGTTTATACTCACTCCCCCGACACACACTTGCAGAAATATGGACAACCAGAAATATTTGAAAAAATGTTGTTCAGACAGTAGACCACAGGCAGTGTAGGAAAGTGGCCTCTGAAAGAGGAGAGACAAGTTGAGTGAGCTCTACCATTGCCCTAGCTTACTGTTTGGAGAGAGTTTCCAGGCTCCAGCGTGAGAAAGGGAAACCAAGTAAATCCTGGGTTGTGTCCTTGAGTTGAGGAGAGAAAGAGGGGACCTTCTGAAGGCCAGCACAGCCAGAGTGTGCCTCCCAGAGCACCGGAGAGAAAGGAGCTGCACAGAGCCAGAGCTCTGCAGATCCGTACACTAACTAGCTTCTGCTTGTGAGGAGACTACCCAGGGACAGAGAAACAGTCACAGGAAGGGACAGGTGGGCCACCTGTGGGACTTACACAGGCCAGGGGTGGTTCCTGTTCCCACCAGCAGAGTAGACAACTGGAGTGCTGGGTAATGTTCTCAGGAGGATTTTACCTTCATAGCGGGGAAAAATCAGCCCTACAACAAAGGTTCCTCTGGCCCCACCTCACAAACCATAACAAGCAAGCTGCAAAAATGTCCAAGAATTTCCAAATAACTTATCTGAATCCTAGCACAAAGTTCATGGACTCTATTTTAAAATATAAGAATATCCAGCACCAAGTATGTAAAATTCAAAACATGTGGAATACAATAAAAAATTATCAGACATGCAAAGAAGCAGGGAAATATGACCATATGAGCAATCAATTCATTAAAACTGACCCAGAATGAACAAATTTGATGGAATTTATACCAAATACATTGTAATAGCTATTATAACTATAACTTATGCTATCAAGAAGGTAGAAGAAAACATCAGCATGGTAAGGAGAGCTATGGAGGACGTATGTAGTTTTTAAACAGACCCCAGTTGAACTTTTAGTTATAAAAACAAGAAGTCTGGGGTAAAAAATGTATAGGATGGGATCATAAGTATACAAAGTTGTGCACAAGAAAACGCCAATGAAGTTAAAGATACATCAAACTATTCAAAATGAAACATGGAGAGGAAAATATCTGAAAAATAATAAACATCAGTTGTGGGACAAGCTTTGGTGTTTCTAATATATGAGGTCTGTCCAGAAAGTATCCAGCCACATACTATGAAAAAATAGACACATTTATTGAAGAAGATACAAGAAACATTGCACATAGGACAATGGCACTTTAGTCCCCTTCAAAATAGGCACCTTGGGATCTCACACAGTTCTCCTAATCACCATCAGCTGCCCCACTGTATTTTCCTGAATCTCATCAATGGTCTGAAATCTCTTCCCTTTCAAAGGTGATTTTAGTTTTGGGAAAAGCCAGAGGTCCCAGGGTGCCAAACCTGGGCTCTAGCAGGCCTGAGTCACCTGAGTGGTTTGATGTTTTGCAAAAAAACTGCATGAAATATAATGCATGAACAGGTGCATTGTCATGATGAAACTGCCAGTTGCCCACAGCTGTGGCCTTCTGAATCATCCAAATAATTTCCATGGAAGAATGTTCAAGCTTAGTGCAAAATTTGATGCAGATTTGTTGTTCTACTCACTTAGTCATTTTGAATGCAATGGCCACACAGTGCACACGCTCACTCAACGGCATCTACCACCCTCAATGACTAGTACAGTGAAGTCATCATTGTTCACCCATGGGCATTCCAGTCCACTCTCCTTGGCTGCCAGGCTACATCGATGTCACACAAACCGTTCTTGTTATATTAACAATGGCTGGATTTTTTCTGGACAGACCTCATATGTATAATTTTAATGGAAGTGTTGTATTTCTTGATTTTGCTTGTAGTTATTGGATTAAAAGTGTTTTCAAAACTTGCCAAACTATACAATAAGAATAGAGTGATTTTACTGTAGATAAATTGTGTCCTAATTTTCAAAAACTGGGAAGGAAATGTGGTCAGTAACAAGGAACTGGACAAAGTTGAACTTCCGGCAACATCCCCCAGAGGGGTGAGCATTTGGTGCATCCTCTTCCATGTGCAATATTTATTGCTCTCCTTTTATTTGCTACCTCATGTCCCCAAAGATCAAGGTTCCCTATTCTGTCTCTCCTCTTAGTAATGGTGGGGACTTAGATGCATTACTTAACCTCTTTGGGACTCACTTCCCTATCTTGAAAATGGGAATGAAGTTGATGCATCCATTCATGGATGTAGTGCTGCATTGAACAATACTTACTGAGTGCCGACCGCATGCCAGGCACTGTGCTAGCCACTGAGTGAAAAGGACACAGTGTTTTCCTTCAAAGGCACTTGATCACAAAATTATAGAATAAATGAGATGGACAGAAACACTCAGAAATCATCTGGTCCAACATAGCAAATTGAGGTCCTGTGAGTGAAAATGACTTGCTCAAGGGTTTTGAGTTCATCAGGGAAAAAGCTGTGCATGTAACTCAAGTCTCGTTGTATAGAACGCAGACATACTATTAATACAGCTAAAGGTAGAATGGTCTGATTTGGGTTTTTGTTTTCCAGTAAATGGCATTTCCTCTTTAATCTTGAGATAGAAATTTTAAATCAGTGGATGCTTGCAGAAGGCAGGCCTTATGGGTTATTTTTATTATTATTGTTATTTTACCTGTAGGGTGCTTTAAAAATGTTTAACCCATACTCTGTATTTTAGAAAGCAGGAATTTTACACAAAAGTTGAGATATTCTATTTTTTTCTTTAAAGAACTTTAATACGTGGCTCTACTGATACTGAAACTCGCATGCTGATGGGTCAACAATCACCAAAAGTAATTGGCAGCTTCTCCAAACATCCAGGTTCTGGAGTCTCCAGTGGCCACAGCCCTCAGCCAGTCCACCTCTTCTATTTATGCTACCTGCTTGGCCCCAGGAGATGTTTTGTTTTGCAACCCTTGCCTTGAATTTATGAGATTAATGGGTTTAGTTATCATCCAGCATAGATTATAATTGGGCATCTCAATCTTCCCAGGGGCTTTGCAAGGCAGCCATCAACACAAAATATCAACAACACAGGCCCCAAGCCAGGCTATAATGAGACCCAGCGGTCAGGAACCTTATGGTGACAACTAGACTTCTCTGGCCACACTCATAGATACAGGATGTGAATCATTATGTAAAAATAAATGCAAAAGGCATTGCTCTTCTGTTTTGATTTGTAAATTAATTTTAAAACCTTGGATTTTGCTTGAACTTGCAATTCAGGAGTTTATATAACAAGAGGTCAAATTTCTTTTGCCCTTTGCTGGCCTTTTCTTTCTGGTTTTGCCTTAGAGTTCTATTTCATTCCATACACCTGCATTACTAGGCAGGCTCCCAAACACAGAAAGGTACCGATAAGCCACAGTGCCTCTAAGAACAAGGCTCTTCCTTTATTGGTGACGCAGGAATGTTCGAGCCATTGTCAAACAAGTCTGCCCACATTCTCCACACTCTTTTATAAAAGGATAAAATAGATTGTGCTTTAGAGCTGATGGGCCCTGTCTGGATAACTGGTGACCCTCAGTGAACTGTAAACCCCATTATTACAACTAAATCAAATTACTGCGGCCTGTGCCAAAATATGTCTCCACATCCCATGGAGTGAATGCCTTTCTGGAAAAGGCACAGCTGAATTCATTGTCAGAGCAAGCTGAACGTCTAACATTGCATTTTAATAGAAGCAATTCGGTGGGTCATTGTACAAATTTAACTTGCATGCCTACTCTTGGCCATAGACGTAGTGGAACTGGCAGTCTTGGTGTGGTGCTTGTGGGTGAAGGGAAAGAAAGAATGTGTTGCATGGAATTGTACCCTCCTACCCCCAGATTCATGTCCAACTGGAACCTTGGAATTCAACCTTATTTGGAAATAAGGTATTTGCAGAAGTAATTAGTTAAGTTAAAATGAAGTCACAGTAGATTATGATAGACTCCAAGACCAAGTCACTGGTATCCTTGTAAGCGGAGATAAACACAGAGAAAAGGAGGCCATGTAAAGACAGAGGCAGAAATTGGAATGAGGTAGCTATAAGCCAAGGAACGCCAAGTACTGAAGCAAGGAAGGGGCAGGAAAGACACATCCCCAGAGCCTTCAGAGGGAGCATGGCCCTGCTGAAACCTTGATTTTGACTTCTAGCTGCCAGAACTATAAAAGAATAAATTTCTGTTGTTGCAAGCCACCTATTTTTAAAGCAGCCTTAAGAAATGAATACAAATTGTTTCACAAGCATGAAATCTAAAGAGAAGGGCCGCTGTTACTGTTCAGTACTGGGCTTGGGCTGGAAACAAATTCAGGGTAAGATAAGGCCTTTAGAGTGTACATGGTCATGACAGAGAAAATGAAGTAGAATATAGAAAGACTTAGCAGTATTCATTAGGGGTGTAATACACAGCACATAATAGGAGACATATAATATTCAAAAGCCAAAAATTTAAAACCAAGTATCTGAGATGATGCCTTTCCTTTCCTTTCATCACTACAGTGTAAATTTGTGGGTAGGATAATATCCCAAGGCTTATCGTGTACAAATCTGTAAAACCCACTGAAAAAGCAACCCCCTGATGAGCTGGGAGGAAAAAGGGGGCAGTCAGAAGGGAAAAGAAAAGAAGTGAGAACGGATAGAGTGACAGATGTCTTTTCAAGGAGCGATAGGGAATTCTTACATAACATTGCTATATGGTTCAGTCTCAGAGTAAAGTTGCAGTTAAAGAATGTGGTCCATGCATCCAAAACCAATTTAGAAACATCTCGAGTCTTTTATGTGGATACTGTTGAACACCCTCCTCCCACAAAAAGACTCACAATTTCCAGCAATACTTGCTTAAAGCTCCCATTTTTTTCTTGTTCTGAACATTGCCCTCACATGCCACAGTTGCTTTCCTCAAGCTTGATTCCCCAACTCCCTCTAACTCTTCCTTTTATGTATGTGTCTGTTCTAGTCTACTTTCTCATCCCTCCCCCCGCCCCAGATTCTCCACTATAGCAGCCTAAGAATCAGCCTGGCCAATGAGGGCCTTCCTTGGGGCAGGATGGGACGAGGAGGGCATTGTGAGGGAGTGGATAGATTAAGCAGGTCAAGCCACTGTCCTCTTGACTAAGTGGAGGCGTCCAGGAATGAGTGATTCTTACCTCTAAGACAAATACTGTGGAGGAGGGTCTGGATTATATTTTGAAACATTAACTGATGCTTCTTTTGATGTCATACTCTGCTACTCCAATCCTTCTTTTCCCACATCCTGCAGTTCAAGGGGGAGTTGTAATAGCAGAACTGTAAGAGGAAGGAAGATAATACTCAGCATTCGAGTTTCAAAATATATGTTGTAAATTGTGATAGAGATGCTAGCTTGAAAGAAAATGTTTTGATCTCTGTTCCTTAAAGAAAGTAGATCTTCAAATGCATGATATAATAGTGTGTTAAATCCTGTAGCTGAGGTGATGCAGGCCTTCTGGGCTTGTTGGAATGGGGATGGGGGAGTCAAAGGGAAAGCAGAGCAGTGAGATAACTGGCAGATGTACCTGAGTGCTCCTTCGTCCAGGGCGTGGCCAGAAAAGACTGTAGCCTTGGGGCCAGGGGTCAAGTCCCTCCAGTCTACCTCTGCTTTCAGGATCAGTTCTAAAGAGTAAGTGCAGAATCACCTTACAATGGTGGGGTGGCATCCTATGGCAAATGACAAGCTTCCTCTGTTAGTCTTCCTGCTTTTCGCCTCAAGGGTGATGTAAGAGAAGCAAAAGTATAGGGAAATTAACACCTCTAGGGGCAATGCTCATCCATCCATTGGGGTGGGGTGGGGGTGCAAGAGCCAGTGAAGAGAC
The DNA here is from genome assembly GCA_007922815.1 of Macrotus californicus. Classification (NCBI taxonomy): domain Eukaryota; kingdom Metazoa; phylum Chordata; class Mammalia; order Chiroptera; family Phyllostomidae; genus Macrotus; species Macrotus californicus. The sequence goes on along the minus strand of VMDR010010686.1, from coordinate 12,513 downwards.
CCTGAGGGGTCTCCTTAAATTTTGCACCTTAAGTATCTCAATTGCCCCACCCTAGTCCCAGTTATAATCGGCTCCACACTTTCTCTAGGTCTTCATCTCTTCATTCCTAGGAGTGGTAAAGGTGCTCTACTGTTACCAGCATCAAGGTATTACACTCTAGCTCACGTTTTCCTAGCATTCTGCCCACACCTATGAAAACACTCCCACTATTCAATTGTTGGAGTTACTCAATTTGAGTATGCCGTCAATTTTCTTCTGCTATTCTGACTGATATACATAGTTTAAGGGTTCAATAAATAATCTTCAGTATTATTTTGGTGGGACAGCCAGCCCCCATGAATGGCCAAGTATTCCAGCCATTTTTAAAAGAGTGCTATTCAAACCGATGAACTTCCCCAGTACCTGTCATCATCAACTGAGATGCATCACTCCTGACCTTCATGATGGAAAGCTGAGGCTTCCATGGCCTCTAACTTGTTCCTTGAGGAATTTGTACCCTATCATAAGACAGACAAACACAAAGACTACTGAGCACAGTATCACTTTGACAAATTAAAGAATGTATAGCTTCTCAATCAAGGAATTTTTTTCAACCACAGAGTGAAAACTTCTCTCTTAATTTTATGCAAATGCTTTTAAAAGCAAGCATATTTGATTAGGGAAAAAAGGAAGAAAAGTTAACATTAGCCACCATGAGATCTATTTTCCATACTTGCTCTGATTAGTAAAAGGTTTGAGTAATGCCCTCCAAGGATGATTGATTATAATTTTATTCATAATGTTTAGGCTTTTATTATGTGATTCCTTATGAAGGTTTCTTTATGAAGAAATAGCACTGTGAAATTCATAGTCCCTGAATGAGACATCACTCCAAATATGAAACAAGATTAAGTTTGACAAGCTTCTCCCTCATAGTGGTTTGTTCTTGTTTTCATGCATATCTAAAATTTATATCATGGGAATTACACACAAATATAAATACAGTAGGTTTCATGATGTGGTGATTGGAATAAGTTTATGGAAAAATATTTGCTTTTAATCTCAAATATATTATAAACAATTTAGGGGGCAGATTAGCTATATACATTTTGAAAAAAGAAATGTAAATAATGGATAGAGCAAGGGAGGGAGGTGGAATTGGCTGGGGTTGGTGGGAGTGGTGGGAGGAAAATGCAGACAACTGTAATTGAACAACAATAAAGTAATTTTAAAAATTTAAAAAAATAAATAAATAATGAATAGATTATAAACTGAAGTGGTGTAAAGATAATACCACTTAGTTGAAAGAAAGACCATTTATCTGGGTGACCATTAATTATCTGCCAAGGATTGGAGTGGGTCATCTGATCCTTGGAGGTGAATACTGTGTGGGGAGGGGATGGAGCCCAGATCCATCAAGCTGACCTCTTTCCTCTGCATCTTCACAGTGTCTTCCTCAACTTTCCATGGTTGGCTCTAGCAGTAATAGAATTAGTTCATTGATTTTGATCAGAACTATGTCAGAACCTGAGTCTCTCAAGTAGTAAAACCAGAAGCTCTCTTGTGTTACCAAGCAAACTATACTGCAGGCTACCCAGTCCAAATCTCTAAGTGCTGACAACCATCCTCAGAGGGGCCAGTTCCCTGCAGGAGGAGAGAGTAAGGCTGGCACCAGAAGGGACAGGTGAGCCCTGGCCAGTGTAGATCAGTTGGTTGGAGCATCATCCAGTAAAGGAAAGATTCCCAGTCCGATTCCTGTTCAGGGCATGCACCTAGGTTGCGGGTTCCATCCCTGGTCTGGGCACATCTGAGGAGGCAATCAATTGGTACTTCTCATTTGCATTGAAGTTTCTCTCTCTCTCTTCCTTTCTCTCCAAAAGCAATGAAAAAATGTCCTTGAGTGAAGATTAAAATATAAAAAAAGTGATGACTAGAGCCTGGTGACCCCAATCATCGCCATTATGAACGGCAACAATTCTCCTGTTGGCCTAAATTGTTTTAGTTTTTTTTTTTTTCTATAACTTCCAATTTGTAGAATCCTAATTCAAAGGCAAGAGACCTTTGTTGGAGTTTAGGTTTGTTCATTCAGTTATAGGGCTGTATGTCTTAGGTGTGCCCCAGGTGGGTCTGCTTGTTTTAATTACATCACAGGGACCCTGGGGCCCCAGTCCTCATCAGAGAGCTTGTTTCCCTTGATGCAACAACAAAGTAGCCCCCGCAATTTGAAATGAATATTTTCCTTTGAGACCAAAGATACAATTCAAACCATAGCGGGCCAGTGTAGAAAAGAGATTATATCTGAGATTACCTTCAATAGTGAATTGGAGTTAACCCAATTGTAAAGGCAAAGGTAGAAAGAGATGGCAGGAAAGGTAGGAATGGAGGGAAAGAAGTAGGGAAATGCGCCCTAAACTTTAATGTGAATCCAAATTCCTGAATATCTTACTAAAATGTACAATCTCATTCAGTACTCTGGGGTGGGGCCCGAGATTCTGCCTTTTCAACAAGATTTTGGGTGACATCAACGTGGCCAGACCACACTTGGAGTAATAAGGTGCTTTAGAGTACTTTAAAGAAATGATCTAAAAAACAGACCAACAATAATGACCACAACAGCAATACCTAACTAATGTTATTATCATATCTAAAGAAAGAATACATCAATCACGAGGGTAGAGAAGGGAGTCTGCAGAAATAACACAGAGATAAAAGAGAGTTCGAAAATTAAAAATAGTCAGAAAAGCAATGTGCCAAAAATGTACAGTGTCTTGATAAGAAGAGACCCACTTTGCAGTTAACCGCTGCTGTGAATATGGATCACTGTGCTCCACATTTCCAATGACGTTGGATTTTTGCATTCCATAATTAACTTCCCATATTTGTGAAGCAAACCTTTGAGTTTTATGTGCCTCTTTTGTCTGGCTTTTCAATAGGAAGGAAATGGGCTCTCCAAGTTAAAATGAATACTCTGTTCCCCACAAAGTTATGTCATTCATTGTAAATTATTAAATTGTCATTATGCTTAGAAATAATAGTCTCTGTGAGTTTAGTTTATGTGATTTGGCATCCCTAAATCGCAAAACCCAATTTTGTTTGCAGCATCAAGGAATTGGAGTCTCTGGCACTCCACCTGAATAAAATAAATAAAACAGAGGGTGTATAAACCACCACCTTTAAATGCCATTACACTGGGGTCCATTGGCAACACCCCTCCCCACCCCACTCATATCTGATATTGAAATTTGCATGTCCTGTAAGGTTGTGGTATAAGACACTGATCATTAATTTGTTATTTATGTCATTTTATGATTTTCTTTGTTTTCAAGGTAGTTATTTTTTAACTAATAAAAAGACTAATCAAGTAGATCCTAATATTGGAAATAGCCTTTCTCCATCTTCCTCATCCTCTTCTGATGGTCTTGGGGGGAGGGCTGTTGCTTTATCTGCAATTTGCTTTTCTTCACAATTTCTGGACATTTTATTATTTGTCGTTCTATTGTGTCTCATTCCCCAATTCTTTTTATTCCTCCTTTTCTGTTCTTGACAAAAACAGGAGTGTTGCTTGAATACATTTCTACATAACTGGTTGTGTTTGTGGTATTAAAAAGAGATCAGTCAAATCCACCTTTCCCATTTATGAACCTTCTATCAGCATCTTGCATGTAATTAGGAACCGTTAGAAAAGGATGTGTTCACTATTTGAAAAGCAGACACACTTTGGCTAACGGCTGTCACTGAACCCCTTGCTCTTGTGTCTATACTGATACTGTTCCTTCAGACTGAGCTGCCTCGGTGGGGTCTCGTCAAATGACTCATCATGGAATAAAAAGGGGAGTGGGTTGGCCTTTAAATCACTCATGCCAGTTGACTATTTAATCTTCTGTATAACAATGAGATCAAATTATTGATAGTTTAGATGCTAATATTTTCCTCTATTAATTTATACAAATAAGAGGAACAAAAATTAGGAAGATAGGTGAAAAAAGTTAATGGCTTATTATAAAGTCCCCTGGGAGAAAATGAGAGTGGACCATCAATTTATTTTCCCCTTTGTGGGTTTATTGCTTCTGACTTTGATGTGATACAGCAGTTGAATTTTAGTTGTGCATACTGGCCATCATGTGAAAACATAGCTCAGTTTTCATCACACGTATGTCACTGAAGCATTTGCTGTTGACTTTGTTTCTTCCTCAACAGTGGAGAAGTTAAAGATTAGTTATCTGAGTTTTCTATATCTCTTGCAAACAAAGCCAAATTTGTATAAAAAGTTTCAGACACCTGACTTTTTGTTAATGAACCAAACTTTTAGGCCACATGTTAAGTTTGTCATATTTATATTACACATTTATTTCTCATTTTCTTTTTTTCTGCATGCATGCATAACCCCCTTTAAGATAAGATTTATATTCTGGTTTGTGGCAGTTTTAACTTAAGAGGATATCAATTGTTAAAACTATCTACTAATTGTATCTTTTAAAAGGACATAAAAATACTTTATTAAATGGCTAAATACATTCTCATACACTGTTAAGATCTCTTTAGATCAGACCATCTTCAGGGGAGGTCTCTGAGAACTTATCTTAGTAGCTGAATTTCTGTTGCAACAGTGCATATGATGTCAAGTGCCCATGATCAACGACCCTAAGTGGAGGGCTTTGGGAATACCACTTCCTATTCCTCATAGCGGGCAAAGTTCAGAAACAAAACCCCCCACCAATAAAGCATGGAGTTTCTTCTTATAAGCTAGGAAGAAACCTGCCTTCAGGTCACAAACATTAACGTGCATGGAGAATATCAGTATAAGACGGGAAAAGATGAGAGGCAGACTATAATGAAATGGGGTAAGAAGGAGCATGGGAACTAAATGGGTGTGTGGGCAGAGGATTCATGAGATGTGGGAGGAAGTCTTTGTTCTATAAACATCAAACCATATACCAGCCCCAGCTAAGTAACGATGATGGGTGGCAGTATGGGCACCAAATTCACTGGCTCACTGAAAAGCAGTTCTGCTGAGCAGGAGGCCAGATGGAGGGAGGTCTCTTTCAAATATACCAGAGTCCCCCATCTGGTTAGAAGTGGTTTCTTAGACTTTTCCCTCTCCCCTATAAAAAAGGCACTAAGGCACTAATTAGATCCAAAGGTGGGAGACTTCTGTAGCCAGTGGAAAGCATTCACGGTTTTAACAATAGGACAACAGTAAATAGTCACTATTGAAACACATTGATTTCCTTAAAGACAACAGTTAGACAAATGTATAATGATAGTTCCATATCAGGAAATGGCCTGTACTTCAGAGACTGGTAATTGTCTCTCCAAATCCATTCTAACCTTCCTTAGTAATGAGAACCCTAATTTTTAGCAGTCATTAGAGCCAATCAAATAAAAGACCACATTCTTCATTTGGCACGTGACTTAATTGAGACCAATGATATGCAAGCCTAAGTTTATATGGAAATGAGAGGAAATATCTTGGGGATGCCCTGTTTATTCCTTCAAATCAACTACACCACTTTCCATGTTTTCTGACTTGGAAAATGGGCTTTTATAGAATACATCAATAGGCTCCCTCAACTTCTGACTTTCACTTGGATTTGGCCAAGGAGACACCAAGAAAAGACCCTGAAGGATGGGAGGGGAGACAGTCTGCACTACTACTAACTATAAAATCATCAAATGCATCAATGATTTATTTGCAGTTCTTTTTTCCCAGTATATATCCAACTAGGAATTTACATTCAAAGTAGTCTGATTTAAGGTCATTTGAAAAAAATTGTGTGAGTGTGCGAGGCTGTAGGTTGGCATGGTGCATTGCTTCACTAAAAGCCAAGCCTGTTCTATGACGAGCCTTTAGAACGCTACAGCTCTCCCTATCGTTCTCCTGGTCCCTTCAGGCCCAGTGGTGGTGATGGCTCAACAAGATGATAGTCCTGGGTCTCTAGTTACTTTTCTCCCAATTCTGCTCACAGTCTTGTCAACAGCCCTTTTATTAAATCCTGCTCATTTACCTTATTTGAGCGTACCATTTATAAACTGATTATTTCCCTACAAGGGGAGGGGTGCATGCTTGCCCTCTCAGTCTTCTTCCCATGGGCTGGAATGCAGACAGGACAACTAGAGCTGCAGCAGCTGTCTTGGACAATATGGAGGAAAGCAATGGATGGTCAGCAAAATAAAAAGGGCCCTGAGTTTTTGATGACCATAGAGTGGCATACCAGCTCTTGATTACTAAAACCTCTCATTTTTTTTCACAACTTGGTCCTGCCTCTGAATGTTCTCAGTGTCCATTGCTCATGAACCTGAAGGTCTGTTTCCTCCATACCAGTCATCTCCACTTGCTCAATGAAACCCTCCTTAGCTCTAAAATGGTAGATCCCCTTGTGAATGGCTGGGACTTCCATTTGTTCTTAGATCTTGCAGGGCAAAGTGGCTTTGTGGTCTTCCCTGCGTCCACAGTCACAAATGGGAAGTGAAACAAAAGCCTCACTGGCATTTCCCCTTGACTTATCTATAATACCTTCCTGTTCCAAGACTATTGCCAACAGTCAGGAAGACAAGACAAACGTGTCTTGCAGCCTGATTCCTTGCTTCCAATTTCTTCTTTGTATAATCCACTGATACTGGAAGGCATTAGCAATATCCCTTTTCCTTACACTATACTTGGCATTTTCTCTACCCTTTAGCTTATAAAAGGGCTTCAGGATTAAGCCCAACAGGCCTCATGTGCTAATGGGAACATAAAGACATTTAGAAAATCCAATATATCATCTTGTAATACACTCAGAAAATATTCTAATTTTCCAGCCAAAGGGAAATCCACCTGTCTTCTAAAGCACTAAAGCCCACTGTTTTAGTCAAGGTAGAACTCCAGGGCAACAGAACTTTGTAGGGGTAGGAATAAGCACCTGGAAACATTTAAAAGGATACGATCCAATTATATTAATATCTTTGGAGCCAAGCTCAGTGCCTAGCTGTGTGTTTATTGAATGACTGTATGACATTCAACCACAAGACATTGTGAATATGGCCCTGGGGACACAAAGAGCTGGAACTCAAGGTTGCTCCCCTCAGGAGCTTAGGATCTATTTGGGGAGACAGCTGCTAAATACCAAATGTGCTAAGCAGTAGGTGTTTAAGACTATTTCTTAAAAATCCATTTATTGTACATAGGAATCACCTGGAGATCTTATTAAACTGCAGAATCTGATTCAGTAGATCTCAGGTGGGACCACAGAATTTGCATTTCTATCAAGCTTCCACAAGATGCTAATGCTGTGAGAACATGGACCTCATTTTGATAAACAAAGTTAGAGGGCCAGGGAAAGAAAGGCTTCACAGAAAAAGAGGGGACTGATCTGAATCCTAAAGAATGATACCACCAAGAAACTACTACATTTATCAGTTCCACCAAGACTGATAAATGAATTCAGCAAAGTAGCAGGATACAAAATTAATATCCAGAAATCAGTTGTATTTTTATATACCAAAAACGAACTGACATAAAGATAAATTAAGAAAACAATCCCATTCACAATTTCTTCAGAGTAAAATACCTAGGAATAAACCTAGCCAAGGATGTAAAAGACCTGTACTTAGAAAATTATAAGACACTGAAGAGAGAAACTGAAGAAGACACAAATAAGTGGAAGCACAATACTGTATTCATGGATAGGAAGAATTAACATCATTAAAATGTCCATACTACCCAAAATGATCTATAGGTTCAATGCAATTCTTATCAGGATTCCAATGATGTATTTCACAGAACTAGAACAAATATTTCGGAAATTTATATGGAACCACAAAAGGACCCACATAGCAGCAGTGATCCTGAGAAAGAAGAATAAAGTTGGAGGAATCGTGCTACCTAATATGAAACTCTACTATAAGTCCACGGTAATCAAAACAGCATGGGACTGGCATAAAAACAGACACATAGATCAATGGAACAGAATAGAGAGCTTAAAAATAAACCCATGCCTTTATAGTCAATTAATATTCAACAGAGGGAATAAGCATATACAATGGGCTAAAGATAAAGGGTGTTGGGAAAATTGGACAGATACATGCAGAAAGATGAAACTTGACCACCTTCTTACACCAAACACAAGAACAAATTCAAAATGAATCAAAGCCTGAAATGCCAGACCCGAAATCATAGAAATCCTAGAAGAAAACATAGGCAGCAAAATCTTGGACATTGCTTGTAGCAATATTTTATCAGATATGTCTCCCCAGGCAAGGGAAACAAAAGAAAAAATAAACAAGTGAGATTACATTATGCTAAAGAGTTTTTGCACAGCAAAGGAAATCACAAACAAAATAAAAAGACAAGCCACAGAATGGGAGAACATATTCACTGATACACCTGATAAAGGGTTAATATCCAAAATTTATAAAGTACTAAACAAAACTCAACACCAAACAAATGACCCAATTAAAAAATGGGAAAAAGACCTGAATAGACACTTCTCCAAAGAGGACATACAGATGGCCAATAGACATATGAAAAAATGCTCAGCACCACTAATCATCAGAGAAATGCAAATTAAAACCACAATGAGATATCATCTCACACCTGTCAGAATGGCTGTCATCAATAAACCAACAAACAAGTGCTGGCAAGGATGTGGAGAAAGGGGAACTCTTTGCACTGTTGGTGGGAATGCAGACTGGTGCAGCCACTGTGGAAAGCAGCATGGGGATACCTCAAAAAATTAAAAATAGATCTGCCTTTCATCCCAGCTATCCCACTTCTGGGAATATATCCAAAAAACCCAAAACACTAATTTGAAAGAACATAAGCACCCTTATGTTCATTACAGCATTTTTTACAATCACCAAGATATGGAAGCAGCCCAAGTGTCCATTAGTAGATAAGTGGATAAAACTACTGTGGGACATTATAATGAAATACTACTTGGCCATAAAAAAGAAGAAAGTTTTACCCTTTGGGACAGTATGGATGGACCAGGCGAACATTATGTTAAGCGAAATAAGCCAGTCAGAGAAAGAGAAAGTATAAGTATTGATTTCACTTATATGTGGAATCTAAAGAACAAACAACTAACAAGCTAAATGGAGACAGACTCATAGATAGAGAGCAAATGACAGCTAATGGGGAAGGGCAGGGCATGGAGGAATTGAGCAAAAAGGAAAAGGGCTCATAGACATGGACAACAGTGTGGTAATTGCAGGGGAAGGGGCTATAAGGTGACTAAATGGTAATGGAAAAAATACAATAATAATTAATTAATTAATTTAAAAAAGAATGAATACAACACAGAGAAGCAAAAGTGTAGAGGGGTGTGGGTGGAATGGAAGAGGGTATGAGCTGGTGTTTGGAGGTAGGACTATCTCTAACATGCCTAAGGGCTGGTGAGTAGACTAATGAAGTAGAGGGTTGGTAACAGAACAAGGAGAGAAGGTGTAACAACAGGTAGAAACCAGATTCTGAATAACAAATGAATTGGGTGAATTAGAAGCTGCCTCTGTCAGTAATGTCTTCAAGTTGAAGGCCATCAGTAGGTTTTGATACCTTAGCAACATCTAGACAAAGGATATACTGATCTGATACAAACAGAATCCTCACCAGAAAACCTAGTTAGTCATCAACTGCCTCCTCAGCCAAGCTAAGAGAGAGGGATTCTCAAAATCCCTAGGAAAAAAAAGGAAAAAAAAAAAAAGCCTGACATAGTTCTTTAACACTGACCAGCCTTTCCCATTCCTGTATGACCACAGCTTCATTAAATAATTTGCATATTGAAGTCACAGTGACAGTCACCCCCATAAGTCCATTTGCTGTATTTCTATATGAGGTCTGTCTGGAAAAGGTCCAGCCACTGTCAATATAACTAGAATGGGTTGTGTGACATTGATGTAACCTGGTAGCCAAGGAGAGTGAACTGGAATGCCCATGAGTGAACAATGATGAGTTTACTGTACTAGTCAGTGGGGGTAGAAGATGCCATTGAGTGAGCGTGTGTTCTGTGTGGCCTTTGCATTCAAAACAACTAAGTGAGTAGAGCAACAAATCTACACCAAATTTTGTGTTAAGCTTGAACATTCTTCCATGGAAACTATTTGGATGATTCAGAAGGCCACAGGTATGGGTAACTAGAGATTGACTGGTAGCTTCTTCACAACAATGTGCCTGCTCATGCATCATGTCTCATGCAGAGATTTTTTGCAAAATATCAAATCACCCAGGTGACTCAGCCCCTCTACAGCCCAGATTTGGCAACCTGGGACTTCTGGCTTTTCCCAAAACTAAAATCACCTCTGAAAGGGAAGAGATTTCAAACTGTCAATGAGATTTAGGAAAATACAATGGGGCAGCTGATGGTGATTAGAACTGTGTGAGGTCCCAAGGTGTCTACTTTGAAGGGGACTGAGATGTCATTGTCCTATGTGCAATGTTTCTTGTATCTTTCATCTTCTTCAGTAAATGTGTCTATTTTTCATAGTATGTGGCTGGAGACTTTCTGGACAGACCTCATATATATCTTCACTTAAAATATAAGGAAGACAGGCAGGAGGGGAGGGAAGAGCCTGGAATAGAATTCTCTTTAAGGAGAGTTGAACATGAAAATGTAAATTCAGGCCATTTTGATCAAAACACAGGAAGCTGGTCATTTATTCCTACACAGTCTTTTATAGGAATAGATGGCAGGCAGATGGCCAGAGGGCACTTAGAGGGAATCAGGTGGTTTTATTTTTAGCTCAGCACAGAAAAGGAAAAGCTCCAAGCTGTTTATACCAGAGAGACTGCTTACAAAGCCCTGGGGACCACTGCTGTGTGTTGGTGGCCTGTGCTACCTCCCACACAGGTGGATAAGATGACAGAGGTCTTCACCTGCCTCCAGCTTTATCACTAATGAAAGAATATTGTTTCTGTTTGGTACATCTGAAATTTAGTGGCCATGGTTTGATGTCCAAACAATGCTGGCTACTGGTCTGTTGAAAAATCTGAATATCCAAGAGGTTGTCTCTTCTATTTTTATGCCCCTTTCCTATTTTTCCAAGAACCCTGCCCAGTCTTACTCTCTTTGAGTCTCAGTTTCTTCTTAACCCTTTTCTTCTGTTGTACAGAAAAATAAATCAATTATATAGAACACAAGATGTGCTGTTACTTTGAGGTGGAAGATTATTGAATGCATTGATGATTGATTTGCAGTTCTTTTTGTTCCCAGGAGATCTCCAACTGGGATTGGTTTGGTTTGCAATCTACAGATTTAACTTTCAATCCAGGCTCTGCTCTTAGCCTCTTTTGGAGGAGGTCATTGAGGGATGGTGACCACCAGCTGACTCTCAAGCTAGACTCTGCCAACTGGAAGCCCCTCAATCCTTCCTGGTCCTTGGAACGCTGTTTTCAAGGATGCGGCCTTGAGATGGTAAGGAGTTGTTGAGACCATCTGGACAGTACATGTGACTGAACACTGCTAAGACCTCTATGTAATGAACTCTTAAGGTTCTGGAGGGTGAGTGTGGAGATCTACTCATCTTGTGGCCAAAACAAGACTCATATGTAAGTTTTCTTGCTTGGCAAAACTGCCTCTTTCTTGGGTCTCTCCCTGACCTCCCTGTACAGGGGCCACTTTCAGTTTCACTTGGGAAATTCCTGAGTTTGCAAACCAGTACCAGCCCTGTGCCTTTAGAACTGCACTCTGCAGTACTTGGAACTCACATGTGGTTTGTGGGTCACCTGTACCACTATTCCTACCATCAATACACTCAGAAGAGGACATCCTTGGCAAGTCACATCTTCCTGTCACCCTTCCAGCAGCTGCAGTGGGTAGTAGTGTTATTTGGGAGAGGACAAGAGAAGCAATGATGGGGCAGAGGAGCTGTACACTCCTCAAACTGGCACCTAAAGGTAGGCAGGATGGGCAGCTGCCTACCTGATGCAACCAGGGGTCACTGGAGGGCTTCCAAGTGCCTCCCTCAATGTTTTGCCCTTCACAGAGCAAAGTGACGACAATAAGGCCCTCCCTGTGAGGCCAGCATGTTACCTGAAAAATGATAACACATTAACTATACATACTCATTGCTAGCATAGTCTGTCATGGTAGCTAACATCAGAGATAAGGCTTCTGAGAGCATTGGATAATAGGGCATTGGATATAGAAGTTTTGTCAGCAGCGTGAGAGCTGCAAGTGTCTGTAAAAAGGTGACGAGATGAAAGGCTGGAAGATAACCTTGCAGAAGACAACTCCTTCCATGCAAATTACTCCTGTTTCACTAATGGCTGATACGTAGTTAGTTAAAAGACCCTGGAGTCCCATTTACAGCCTTTCATTTATTACTTTCCTTAGTCCAACCACTTTTACTTAACTATTCACCTATGTCCCTTGCTTCATGCTGCTTCTCCTAGACATTTATGGATTTTTCTGTCCACTATGGTGCTAGCACAGGAACATAAAAGCACTAGATATGAAGGGCAGAGTAAGAGAGAGATGATCAAATGTCCCCAGGGACAAAGACAACCAGACAGGAGGAGCAGAGGTGCTGGGGGTGAGGTACATAGAAGGTGGTGGA